>JALLAS010001150.1:0-10156 GCA_036939415.1 Detonula confervacea
AACGGATTTCTCCGATATTCTCTAAGAATCTGCGTGGATTTGCTAACAACTCTACCCTAACAACTATACATCATATACTTGTGGGGACACGCTATTACACCCTGATCAATTACTTTTTGGGCGCACATCCGAAGCTTGTATCTGCTGTGTCTACAATAGAGTGAGAGAGTAGTATCTCTGCATAGCACAAAGAAGATGATATTCCTCACAAAATGAAGACCCCATCTACCAATAAACAATAAAATGTCAACTATTTTACACAGAGAAGGAATTCGTGTTCTGTATTCTGATCAGAACTACAAAACTATCTGGTGACGTCGATCATTATACAAGTAGCATATTTCTAATATATCATATACGTTTTGTATCTTTAATTGCAACTCTTGCAAGTTACTCTCATTCTGACCTACTGTTTTCTGTCACCAAGCTTTCTTCAGAATCTGTAGGATGAGGTCGTGCGGAATGATGTGCTCGCTTCTTTCCTTTCAGCTTGTTATGTAACGACTTTATCACAAACGAATTTTCCTCAAGCAATGCAGTAAGGTCTTTGACTTTGCGCTCATATTTCTTCAGCCGCTTGCGAGCATCATCGAGCTCACACTGGAGTTTGGTTACAGTTTCAGTGTGATGCTTCTGTATTGCCCTTATTGTAGTTTCCAACTCACCAGCTGTTCGCTTGAGATGAGATGATCTGGATGAGTCGGATGTTGTTGTTGAAGACGCATCGTTTTCCTTCTCGGTACGTATGATCTCAAGAGAAGCCACGTTCTCTGCTAGGCTGCTATTCTCGGCAAGAATGTAGTCATTGACAATAGTTAGCCTATTCTTCTCCTCTGCGAGAGAATCATTCTCTGAAATGATATTAGCATTCACAAGTTTGAGCTGATCCTTTTCCACAGCCATGGACTCCATATCTGTTTTCAGCGAATCAACTTCTTTTTTCATTGAACGGACTCTTGAATTGTAATACACTTCCTTGTCCTTCATTTTGTTCAGAACCTCTCTGTACAGGTCATCAACTTCGCCATCCTTCTTCAGCCACATAATCTGGTTTATGAGATCTTGTTCCTTCTCTTGCTGACAAGTCTCGAAAGATCCAAAATTATCCTGCATGCGATCGATCTCATTTTGCAAGTGAGTGATCTCTGCACGATCTTTTTCTGACTGACTATCCCGTTGCTGCTCAACATTCGTTAGCTTCAACTCAAAGTGGGTGAGGTTATTCATGGCCTCAAATAGTTGTGCTTCTGTATCAGAGAGGTCTGCCTCAAGACGGAGTTTTTCTTCAGTAAGTTCTTCCAGTGACGACTTAAGATCAGAGTTGTCTAACTCTTGCGAAGATAATGATTCCTTCAATATGTCGTTTTCTTCTCCAAAGCTTGACATTGTGTGTGATAGCTCCACCAGCTTCGTGGAAGAATTTTCAATCTTTGAACCTAGCCGGAGTGCTTCTTGAATTGCCTTTTTCAGGCTGTCCTTCAACTCCATGATTTGTTGTTCTTTCCTATTGTTCTGGGCACTCAGCTTTCCAGCCTCATCCTGAAATTGTTTCGTCTTTTCCACTTGCGTGTTGTACTTTGACCGCTGTTGTTCCAATTCTGAGTCGAATGCTGATTGAAGCTCTTGAACTGACAATTCATTGGATATCCTCACCGCTATGGTGGAAGTCAATGCATGATTCTGCTGAGTTAGTTTGTCATTTTCCACAGCCATACCATCAAAATCACTTCGAAGTTTTTCCAGGGTATTAGCGTGCACCTGGCATTCCTTATCGATCATAGACTTTATATCCTCCGTTGTGGCATCCTGAGCTGACTCTAATGTTGCTAGATCAGAAGTCAAGTCTTCTACCTGTCGTGCTACAGTGTCTCTCTCCATCTGGAGCTTGCGAATATCATTCTGCAGACTTGTCACCATATTAGCATGCTTGATACCCTCGTCTTCTAGTGATGTGTTTAGCTCTTTGATTGAGTCATCCTTGACATCATGTGATGACCGCAAATTTTCAATCGTGGAAACCAAGTTCTGCACCTTTTCAGACAAAGAGTCTCTCTCTGACGTAATGCAACGTAGGTCATTTTGCAGAGCTTTTATGGCATCAGCATGTTTTTGACGCTCAGCATTCAGTTCCTTCGATGTTCCATTTGTCAGCTCTTTTACAGTGGACACTAGTTTTTCTTCTTCACGAATGAGATAGTTTCGCTCGCTGCAGACCTGCTCATACCTTTTCTGCAATTCTACACTGCCTTGCTTCACATCGGCCAATTCGCTGGATAGAGTATCAAACTGGTTCTTGACCAGGACTTGTTTGTCCTGTATGTCATCTATTTGCTTTTCTAGCTCTCGGATTGATTCATCCCTCAACGCAAGCGTTGATGCCAAATCCTGGTTCTCTCCACTGAACCCTTGCTTTTGAACTTCCAACTCTTGGATGCATTCTTCCTTCAATGCGAGATTTGATTTCAATCCATCAACATCGTTGTTCAAAGCATCTATCAGTTTCTGAGTCCTATCTTCCCTGTCATTCATAGCATTGATTTGCTCTTCCAGGTCTCGGATCAAGCCTTGCTTTGACGTAAGAGTTGATGTCAATTCATGCTTCTCTGTGTAGAATTCATCCATCAAGCGATCTGATTCCTTTTGTATAATTGTGAGCTTTCGCTCTAAGCCTCCCTTGTCATTCTGAACTGACTGGAGCTGTCGTCGGAGCCCGTCTTCGATTTCCATATAGTGAGCCATGAGCTCATCAGCTTTGTTTTTGGAAGTGACTGTCTTGTCGAGAAGAGATGCCACTTGCCCTCGGCAGTCTTCATACTTAGAAGCAATATCCTTACGCTCCTGACTTGACTTATCAAACATGCCTTGAAGCCTAGCAAGTCGTTCATCTCGAACATTGATATCCTTTGCGAGAACTTCAGTCTTTTCTTGCAATTCCGCCTCGAGTGATTCTACCTTTTCTTGCAATTCCGCCGCGAGTGCTTCTACCTTTTCTTGCAATTCCTCTTTCTGTGCCAATGCCTCTCCTTCTCTCAGCAGAACTTCTTCAACTGCTTTATCCTGGGCTCTTCGATCAGCATCAAATGCTTCCTTCATTTGGTCCTGCACACTTTGCGATTCGTGTTTCAACGTTTCAAGCTTCTCCTCCAAGTATGTATATTCTTCCATTTGAATCCTCAACGCATTCCGTTTTTGTTCAAACTCTGACTCAACCTTCTTTACCTCCTTCTGTGTATCTTCTAATTGGATCAACACTTGGTCATTTTCATGTTCGAGATTTGCAACGCTTGCATTTAGTGTAGTCACATCAATTTCAAGAGTTTTAACCTGAATCCTTGCATCCGACCTATCAATCAAGATATCGTCAATTGCATCAGCAAGTGACTCCTGCTCACCAACAGAGAGCTTCATGCAGGCATTTCGATGAATTTCTAACAAGAATTGATTGTCCTCCCTCAGTTTGTCCAACGAAGTCTCAAGATCACCTGCATTTTCCTTTACAGTGATCAGAAGGCGTTCAATATCTCTCTTATCCAATTGAACTGTCGACATTGCCACAGAATGACTCATGGACTGATCTAGCTGGTGATTTTCTGCCTTTTGTTGATACCTGCAGACAAGGTCCTTTACTTGCTTCATTAGCGCATTTCTCTCGTCTAAAATCTGAGATTGCACATCAGAGAGAAGGGTGGTCTTCTCGGCCCTAATCGAGGCCATGGCATCAAAGAAGTGCTGCCTTATGCCATGAACTTGATTTTTCAATTCATTTCTTGAAGACGTAATTTGAGATATCTTCTGTTCAAGCTCTTGGACATCGTCATCAAGAATGTCAATATCATTGGACTTCTCTACTACCTCATTTTGCAGTTTCACCAATGCGTCATCCCTCTCGGTGATAATTTGTTCGAGATCTTCCACCTCTCTCATCAGGCTCTCTCTTGTTTCTTCAAGTTCTGCGTCAACATTTGCCAGGCTCTCAGCAACGTCTGCCTTCTCCTGCTCCAAAAGCTGAACTCTGCTTTGGAGGTCCTCGGCAAGGCAATCATGAGCATGCACCTTCTCTGATAGCTCCTGGTTCATCAATTCCTTTGCCTCTTGACATTCCATATACTTCTTCTGCAAGACGTCTGTGTGATCCATCAACTTCATCAGTGGATCACTTTGACTCTTTGTTTGATTGGATCCAAGATCTTCCAGATCAGCATACGCTCTTTCCATCGACACAATTTTGTCCTCAATCTCATTCTTCTTTATTTCTACATCCCGCCTTGCCTCTTTTTCAAACTTTAGCTTGTCCGTGAGGTTATTGATTTCTGCCGAGTACTTGAACCGAGTGCTCTGGAGAGATTCGAGGTGCGAAGTCCTCGTCTTGGATAGATCATCTTGCAGCTTGGTGATGTACTGTTCATTATCGCTCATCATTTTGTGCAGGCGCTCTGTGTTGGACACAAGCCCTTGGGCATCGCTAACTTCTTTTGCCATTTCTACCTGCTCTGCCATAAGGTCATCATTACGTTTCCTCAATGCATCATGTTCCTCTTCAAGTTGGTTGCACCGATCGGCAGTCATCTGAAGCTTTTCCAAAGTTGCACTCGATTCATTCAACTTTTGGAGAAGGGCAGCATTTTCACTTTCAAGGATACCAATCGTCTTCGAGTTCTCTTCGGACTTTGCCTTGGCGTCAGCTGCGTTCACTTCAGCCTGCGAATGCTTGGATTTCAGGGTGGATAATTGAGACTGGAATGATTTCAACTCAGAATCCTTTTCGACAAGCCTGGAGTCTGCCTCTATGAGCTTGGCATCTCTGCCAGCAAGCTTCTCTGCGAGAGCTGCGTTTTGACTCTTCCACTGATCGAGCTTGGAGGACATGGAGTTCTTATCTTGCTCGAGCGAATGCGCAGATTGGTCCTTGACTTTCAGCTCACCCTCAGCAGTCAGAACCTTCTGCTCGAGCTCGAGCACTCGCTCACGGTATTTGTCGCACTGTTCCTTGTATACACTCAACTCAGTTGCCTTGGCGTGTTCGGCACTCGTGGCGAGGCTGGCATTGTCATCCGCAATATTCAAAAGCATTTTATTCTCGGCCTCCAAGGATTGAATCCTCTTCCGTTCTTCGTAGAGGGAATGCTCCATCTTTGCATGCTCCCGTTCTTTTTCCAATATGCGTTCTCGATAGGTAGCGCATTCAGCCTTATAGGCTTCTAAATCACTGGCCAGCTGGGATGCATACTCTTTGAGCTTGTCATCTGCCGCCGCTTCCACACACTTAATTTTCTTGCCCTGTTTTCTCAGTTCATCGAGTTCGCGCTCTTGCTGCTGAAGCTCCTTGTTAGACACTCTCTTCTTAATCTCCATTTCCTCCTCTTGTTCGATCAGCTTCATCTTGATACATTGCAATTCCGAGGGCAAATTGCCATTTTCTTGCCGTAATTCTTCACCTCGTCTAGTGGACATTTTCAGCTCTATAGAGTGCTTTGAAGAGGCTTGGCTAGCAGACTCCATTTCCTCCTGCTGCTCATTAAACTGCCTCTTCATACGCTGCAGTTCCGAGGACAACTTGTCATTTTCTTTCCGCAGCTCTTCACTCTTCCCGGAAAAGGACTGTAGCTCCTCCTTTCTCTGCCTGGCAGCAGTCTGGGTGGCCATCTCTAACTCCTCCTCTTGTTGATCCACTCTTCGTGTCATTCTATGCAACTCTGCGGCCAGATCTTCATTCTCGCGCCTCAATTCATCACTCATATTTAACTCTTCCTTTCTTTGCTGGGAGGATGCCAACGCAGCCGACTCACACTCTTGTTGATGATCATGCAGCCTCTTCTTCACACGCTGCAACTCAGAAGCCAAGTCATCCTTTTCACGCCTGAATCCATCGCTTTGCCTCATCATGGCTTGCAATTCTTCGCTCTTCCGCCTTGAGGAGACTTGTCTGGCCTTCTCCGTTTCCTCCTGCTGCCCCCTCAGCTTCTTCTGCATACGTTGTAATTCTGAAGACATTTCATCCCTCTCCTGCCTCAACTCATCCCTTTGTCTCACAACGATGGCTTGTTGCGCCGACTCTTCTTCGCTCTTGAGGTTTGACGATGAAATCCGACATGCATTCTCCAGCAATTCTTCCTCCTTCGCACGTAACTTACTCTCCATCCGTTTCAACCTGGAGGTCAAATCAGCATTCTCCTCCCGCAAGTCATGGCTTCGTTTTGCGATGGCTGCCAACTCTTCGCTCCTGTGTTTTGAAGACGCTTGGCTTGCGCGTTCCATTTCGTACTGCTCTTCATGCGTCTTGTTCTTCAGACGTTGCAGCTCCGAGGTCAAATCAGAATTCGCCCGGCTCAATTCCTCGCTTTGTTTGTCTCTGGCGCCAGGGTGGGCAGCCTCGTGATGCAAAGAAGGCAGGCCGTAGCTCACCTCCTTTTCATCTGACTTGGTCGTCGTTTCCGGCACGAGGTTTGTGTGCAATGATTTACTAGCTGTAGGACTACCCTTGATCTCGTCGTTGGTTGACGTCTTCTTTGGACTCAACGACTTCGCTTCTGGCGATGGAATGCCTGTTGTTTTAGGCTGGCCAAAGTTCAACGCGTTTTGTATCTCAGTGAAGGACTTGGACGGCGAGTCATCATTGTCTTGCTCCAACTCTTGCGCAGGCTTTGATGGTTCTTGTGATGAAAGTATATCTTTATCATGCACCATGCTGTCTTTCTTGGGAATCTGACCACCATGGTCTTCTTCCTCTGTTTCCTCGGATGGCCCCTGCCACGAGATATTCTTGTCGTTAGTATTTGATTGCTGCTGCTGCTGCAGATGTTTTCTTGGAGGAGACGAGGCGGACATAGTATTGTGCCTCTGCGACGGAGATATGGGCACAACATTATTATGATGCTTCCTTGATGGAGGAGAAGCTGCCACATCACGAAACCTCTGCGAAGGAGACTGGGGCACATTCTTATTTTTATGATGATGCTTCCGATTCGAAGCAGGCGAAGCAGCAAAATAATGATGCCTCTGCGACGGGGAAGCTGCGGACATTCCTGCAGCTCCACGGTGCCTTGGAGAAGGAGAAGCCACCATGCCCATGCCTGCGGCCATTGCCGCCATGGCATCACCACTATTCCTACCAGCACCACTATTATGAGAAGGCGAAGCGGCGACCAAACACTCCTTCTCCTTCACCAACTGCTGCCGCGTCACTTCCTCCAACTTTCTCTGCGCCTCCTCTCGTTCCTTCAATGCCTTTTCGGCAGTTTCGCGCAATGACTTGATTTCTTCTTCTTTGGAGAGTAAGTATTGGCCCATCATTGCATCCTGCTGCAGCGGCATCATCTGCATGACTGATCCTAGAGGCGGCTGTTGGACTGACGAAGTCTGTCTTGGCGTAGTATGGCTAATAGTTGGATCGATATTGATCCCATCTCGTTTCGTCTGCTTTAAATTATCCGCATGATCCACACAGACCTCCAGCCTCGGCCTTGCAGTAATCTTGGAATCGCTCAGCACCCTCCTATCATCCTTCGCGTTGAGCACCGGAGGCACCACCGGAGGCGTCGCCAAAAAGTGTTCGATCCGACCATCCAGCGTGGCCGAATTTGGAAGGTGAGAAAACAGAACGCTTTCCTCTCCGTGCGCGGGGGCGGTAAAGTTGGTAGATAAGGTGGAATCGTCACGGGTGGAATTATCGTCATCTTCGCTTATGCTGCTGCTGCTGATGGCGCTGATGGCGCTGATCAATGATGGGATCGGGAAGGTGTTGATCCCCTCTTGATATCCGGGATTGGGGATGTGGTAATCGTCGCCGCCGTTGCCGGAATATACCCAATCCCTTCCGCCTCGCTTTCTATCATCGGTGGGACTGGGATTTCTCTCTTCTCTGCTCCAGCCGGCTTCCGAGGCCAAGTCTCCGGTGGGATCGCTGGCATTTTTTCTCGCTGCCGAAGACTCTGCCTGCTGGGGCTTCTTTGAAGTAATCCCTTCCTTACTTTCTTTGCCTTCCTTGCCCCTGCTCTCGCTTCTCTTCCTTCCACCAATAACCAGCTTCTTCTTGATCTTTTTGGAAGCTCGACTCAACAATCCCAACTTGCTCTTTTTGGAAGAACCGCCGTCCTCGCTTTCTCCGGTACGGACGGTTTCGATATCTTCGACGACGTTATCATGATGCTGTTGAGAAAAAAACTTTTGATGGACATTCGCCGAAGCTATTGCCATTTCTGCCACTCCGGCGCTGTGGGCTTTCTTCTTCTTCTTCTTCTTGAGCGGCGTTGAGTAGTTGTTAGCTGTTGTTGGGGGATTGCCATGAGGATGAGGATACTGCTGGTGTTGGTGTTGGTGAATGACATCGTGCTGGCCGCCTAGTGCACTGTTGTTGTTGTTCTTGGCAGGTTCAAGATTGTTCAAGTTGTAATACTGTTCATCGTAATCCACTTGCTGCTGCTGCTGCTGCTGAGGTTGCTGGGGAATGCCCCTCGGATCCTGATAATCTAATTTTCTAAGTTGTTCTGCTCTGTGATGACGATGGGTGGTGCCATTATGGCTACCACTTCTTGGCGGTGTCGCATACTCGTAATGGACAGGAGAAGGGGTTCGATGCCGATTATTAGTGGGTGGCTGCGGCTGCTGATGCGATGATGACGGCGCCTGCTGATAGTGTTGTTGTCCCCTAATCCCGTGTTGTTGCTTGGACTTGGATCTTTCCCGCTTGGGCGCCGCCTGGCCGCTACGAGGCGGAGTGTAATAGTGACTTGCCAGATCCCGCGATGACGGCTGATGAGGAGAGGCAGAGGCAGCGTCCCGCGGAGCGTAAGAGTCGGTGCGGGATACCGGACTCTCAATGGCTTGACGATGCTCTCCCGAATATTGCCGCTGGGAGTATGGCTTTGGCCGTTGCTGCGGAATTTGCAGCTGCTGTTGCTGTGGCACAGGCGGGTACTGACCACCGACATGTTGTTGCTGCGATGGAGGAATTCTCTTGCCGCCGTGATCGATGTGCCGGCTCTGTCTACTCTTTGCCTTGGACGACGACTTGTTAGTACCACCCTCCGAATGACGACCGCCGCTCTTTCTGCTCGACTTGGGGGTGGTGGTTGTTGCCGTCGTGGTCATGGCGCCTCCGGGAGAGTTGGCAAAGTACGGGGATACGGATACGCCCACGGCAGCGCCGGTTATTCCATTCGAGATGCGAGGCGTGGGGACGTCGATGGCGATGCTCATCGTCGGCCGACGATGGCCTTGATGTCCTGCGGTCATGATTGGAGTTGCTCTCCGGTCACCACATATGATGGAGCCGCCTATTGAAAACGGGATGCTAGCAGGTGCAGTTTGTTACCATTTCATTGACAGGGCATACATGATGCTATTGGTAGGCATTGATTGGCATCGATGCAATTCAATCTAATTCAATTCAATTGAGTTCACACCTTCACTGCAATTGCCACGCCAATTAAATATTTATTGCTAGAATTGCCAACATTGTCACCCATTGGTTGATGTAATGTGTGTCGGCCGCAAAAAACAAAAACAGAGCTTCTCCAAAAACTCGGAAAGACAAGAAAGAGCCGTTGTTTCACGTCGTCGGCGATAGGAAATTTCGATCTAATACAATAAAAGGCCTCCTAGTTGATGTCTAGTTTAGGCTAATATAAAACGAAAGAATGGTGCAGATTTTCAGTCGAAATTAGCGATAGATTTATGTATGAATAAATTCGCTATAACTATAACAATCGCCGATTTCAATTTAGCTTTTTGACAAGACTCCAACTGGCTAGCTATCAGTCCTGTGATAGATAGATGGTGAATGGGGACCCACCATTTATGTGTTCGATCGCTTCTTATTTGGCACATTGCCAGACAAATCTCACCACTTCCCCAACTTACAAACATAACATGCCACCAACATGTACCATCGAGCAATGCATCACCTAACCGCCCTTCTATTATGGATCCTGCACTATGCCAACTCTAAAATATTACATCCTCCGCCAACTTGGCCTAGCAATCAGTAACACATCTGCAACTACGACAAATCACTAAACCAACAAACCTGGCTGATGAAGAAATTGCCATTGCCATTGCCATTGCCATTGCCATTGCCATTGCCATTGGCATTGGCATTGGCATTGGCATTGCCATTGCCATTGCCATTGCCATTGCCATTGCCATTGCCATTGCCATT
>JALLAS010001151.1:0-10145 GCA_036939415.1 Detonula confervacea
ATATATAACTATTACCCACAACCGAAAATCATTATTTAGTAATGATATACTATTGGTAGTTACGGATTTGGTATTTCAGAGGCATCACTGTGGGTGCATTCACATCATCATTATTATTGGCATGTGGTATCCATCGGTGCATCCATTGATGCATCCATCGATGCATTCATCGACGATAGAGTATCGACAAACGTGTCATGCACAAAAGCAACGCTTCCGTAGCCTCCCCTTTATTGCTCCAAGCCCTATATTCCTTTATGGGGGTAACCTCTGCTGCAATTCATAACTGCAAAGTATTCCTCCAAATATGGAGAACCACTTCCAACATTTGAATCAGGGGATCCTTCCTCAAAAATACCAAGGGTGTCCTGATTTTCATCTTCCCTCGCCATCCAAACTCTCATCCAACACTCCCAGCAAAATCTTCACGACCTAGCGCATCTACAAATAGCTTGTTTGCGCTGAATGCTGGGTATTTGGGTATGATGAACACCAATAGATAATTATAAATTAAGTGATATTATAAACGGATTGCACTACTACACACATACATTGTATTACTACGGACTACGATTCTGTGAATGCTATTGTACTATTGCTACCACCTACTATGCATAGCAGTGTTGTAATGGAGGAAGTGCAAGAGCTATGCAGATGATGGTTTCTATTGCTAGCCAATGCAATATCAACTTACAGGCAGATAATAGCAACTAGAACTAAAAAAACTGCAATAGCAACAATAATTAGCACTGCAAATACTGCTGTGATGGGTACGGCTCAAATCTGCACCATCAGCGCAGCAGTATTATGTCTGTACTGAGTGCTGCGATTATGGGTACGACAAAGACCTGATAGCATAGTTTATAAATGTATTTATGCATCATAAAATCTTAAGACACCTTCATAATATAACTGTACCATAGTTGTGCATGATCACCATTCTTTGAACAGAGTCAAACGGGCGTGCATGCACTGAGATATGCAATAAACAGCTGTCCACGCCCAAACAACGCCCCAGATTTGGGTACGGTCAACACTTGAAGCATAGCCTATAAAATTATTTGTCCATTAAAAAACCTTCCAATACTTCCACAATACATCTGTAGTACCATGATACATCACTGGCATGCTTTGTATAGAGAAAATGGATCCCTAGGGGCTGAGCAATGCAAAAAATGGCATACAATGCCCTAATGACACCAGGAGTAGGTAAGGGTCGACTACCTATCTTGAAAGAGCCGTTTCTCAGTGAATATGAGGAGTTAGAGAAAGTTATGATTTGTCCCATACTGTTCTAACCATGTTTGTACTCACATGTTATGCAATAAAAAGGTGAGGTCATTTTTTTAAAATCTAGTGGCTAGTGCACCTACAAGTTGTTAGGTAGGCTAGAACCGGGCAGATATTATGATGTACGATACTGCATCAAAATAGATCAAATAGGAGTAAGGTATTGTACGCGCGACTCACGAGTCACGATCGACCAACCGTCGCGTCGTCGACCATGGCGACAAAATACAAAAGTCAAAATCCACGACGGTAGCTCGCGACCATCATCTAGAGTAGCGACGGCAAAGAGACAACGGCGAAGACGATTGACCAATACACAATCCCAATCCCAACCCCAACCCCAACCCCAACCCCCGATAGAAAACAACAACCACAGCAATCATGGTACGCGTCTTCATCAAAGGAGGAGTATGGAAAAACTCCGAAGACGAAATCCTCAAGGCCGCCGTAATGAAATACGGCAAGCAGCAATGGGCCCGCGTCGCCTCCCTCCTCAACCGCAAATCCGCCAAGCAATGCAAGGCCCGCTGGAACGAATGGCTCGATCCCTCGGTGCGAAAGGTGGAATGGAGCCGGGCCGAGGACGAGAAGCTGCTGCACCTGGCCAAGCTGATGCCCGCGCAGTGGAGGACGATCGGGCCGCTGGTGGGACGCACCGCGGGACAGTGTCAGGAGCGGTACGAGCGGCTGTTGGACGAGGCGGCCACCGCCGCGGGAGGGGAGGGCGTCGCGCCCGCCGCGGGAGGGACGGGAGGATTGATCGGCGAGGAGGGAATGGACGCCGCCTCCGCTCGCAAGTTACGTCCGGGAGAAATCGATCCCCATCCCGAGACCAAGCCGGCGCGTCCCGATCCCGTGGACATGGACGAGGACGAGGTGGAGATGCTCCAGGAGGCTCGGGCGAGGTTGGCGAATACGCAGGGAAAGAAGGCGAAGAGGAAGCAGAGGGAGAAGATGCTCGCGGAGGCGAAGAGGATGGCGGACTTGCAAAAAAGGAGGGAATTAAAGGCCGCGGGATTGTTGGCGGGGGAGATGAAGACGAGGGCGAAGCGAAGCAGGGAGATCGATTTGGGGGTGGAGATTCCGTTTCACAAGCCGGCGCCGGCGGGGTTTCACTCCACGAGGGACGACGATTCGCGTGCCGAATCGATAAGGAATCAGAGGCTCAAGGACGTGGATTACAAGCGGTTGAACGAGATGCAATACCGCAGCAGGGATCGGGAGGCCAAGGAGAAACAACGACGCGAGGAAGCGCGATTGAGGAGCCTCGAACGCAGCAACATGCAGTACGTCGTGGCGGAGGTTTCCAAGCGGAACGATCCCATAGCCAGTCGCAAGAGGGGAGTGCTGAGCATGCCGGAGCCCACGATTGGCGAGGAGGAGCTGCGGAGGGTGGGCAAGGCGGGGGAGGAGGAGAGGGAGGCCATGGCGGCGCTGGCGGGGGAGGGTTCGGGAAGCGGAGGAGGGGGGGGAGGCGCGACGGATGCGCTGTTGGGGGATTATAACGATCGTCCATTGCCCACGCCCATGCGCACCCCCGCCGCATCGAACGCCGCGGACAAACTGAGCGTCACCGAGGTGATCCAAAGGGAGGCAATGAATCTACGCGCCCTGAGCGCCGGGCAGACCCCTTTGTTGGGCGAAGAAAACGCCGCACTGCTCGAGGGGGGTGCCGGGACGGGGGCCGAGCTCACCGAGGCGGCCGCCGCTTTGGGGGCCACTCCCATGGTAGATCGGGCGCCGGACGACGCCACCGCCGGAGGGAGGAGCCGCAGGACCTCCGCCACGCCATTGACTTCCAAATCCGGATTCAGTTCGCATAGGGATGAATTGGGATTGAATGCCGCCGCCAATGCTGCAGTGCGTCCTCCGTCCATGCTGCGGCCGGTGACGGACACCGAAAACGACGACGCGCACAGCGTGGGAGCTTCGAGCTTTGGCGCCAGCACCTTTGCGTCGAGCCGCGCGAACATGTCCATCCGACAATTGGCGCGGGAGGAGCGCAAGCGCGCTAAACGCGCCCGGAAGGAATTGGAGGACGCGCTGGCCAATTTACCCGCGCCGCAGTTCGAGTACGAGCTGGCGGTGCCGGAGGATGTGACGATGGAGGAGGCGGAGGAGGACGAGAGAGCTGGTGGTGCGGGAGTGAAGGACAGGGCGGACGAGGATAGGGAGAAGTTGGAACGGCTGAGGAAGGAGGCGGAGAGGCTGTACGAGGAGCAGAGTTCGGTGATGAAGCGTAGCGAACTTCCGAGGCCGAAGGGCGGAGCTGTACTGAATAGGCTTCAGGGCGCCATGGCGGGCGATGCCGATGAGGATGGCGCCGAAGTCGAATTATTGGACGCAGCAACCAAAATGATCCACGAGGAAATGGCAACGTTGATCAACCACGACGCGCACTCCCATCCGATTGCGCCGGACAAGTCTGACCCGATCGTGGCGGGGGCGCTGAGCGGGGGAAAAAAGGATAAAAAAGACAAGAAGCGCAAGCACAAGCAAATCACCGAGGCCATTCCGGAAGCGAATTTGGATTATTTTCCGGAGGAAGCTTTGGAGGTTGCCAAGCGGATGCTGGCGGAGGAGATGACCGATGTCGTGCGGGAGAAGCGAGAGTTGCTGTCGTCTAGTAAGGGTGTTTATTACGAGGAGGATTCGGATGTGCTCAATGCCACGGCGGAGGATACTCTGCGGGCTTGTAGCGATAGCGCGGCGGGCGTATCGTTCTCCATGGACAAGGCCAAAAGCGGCTGGAATACGACAACCGCTGACAATACCAACAACATACCAACCCTCCAATCCGAATACGCCGCCCTCCAAACGGCCCTCAAATCCCTCACCAAATCCTGCACCAAGCTCGAACAAAAACTAACCATCCAAACCGGAGGGTACGCCCAACGTTCCTCCCAGCTCGTCGACGCGACGCTGCATTCCTTCGCGGAGCTGCAGCATTCTCGCATCGAGGAGAGCGTGTACACGCGGCTGCGCGGGCACGAGACCAAGGGCGTGCAGTTGCGGACGGAGCGGTTGGTTGAGGAGGTGGGACGGCTGGAGGGGGAGGAGATGGAGAAGCAGAGGAGGTATGGGGAGTTGATGCATGAGAAGAATCGTTTGTTGTTGAGGCTTAAGCAGCAGGGGAAGAAGTGAGGGAGGTTTGATTAATTTAAGATGGTAGATGCAGTGCTATGGTGGCATTTTCTTTTTGCTTATTTTAACATTTGGTAGCAGATTAATGATAGAGGATAGTTCATAATAGTCTTCTCTACTGGATGCAATGATTGTCGTGAAGTTCAAGTCTTGATGCATGAGAAGGATTGTTTGTTGCTGAAGCTTATCTGTATGTATCAGATATCAGGAAAATGGAAAAGGACAGTTCGCATGCTGTCTCCTCACTGGATGCATTGATTGCAGTGGAGCCCAGTCCATCTGTGCTTTTGGTCAGGAGATATCAATGCATGGGAAGAAACAAAGTGATGATATAATGATGACAAAGTGGAATAGATGGCCAGATCAGAGCAAGAAATTAAGTATGCATCCTCTTAAATTGAGTTATCATTTTTAGCAACAGCCGTTAGCAAACCACAGATTTGAACATGAAATCGATAAGCATAGAGACACATAGTTTGAAAATGAACTTGTTCGCTCGCTGGCATAATACGAGGAGTTAGGGTGTATGCAGGGCTCTTCAATCATCTTGTCACTTGCCCACAGAACAATAATCAATCTTTATAGTCTCAACCGGACATATTCTTTCACCCGACCCCGCTAACGGCACACAAGCTGCAGGCCGCTTACCCTCCAACTCCTCCTCGCTCATTTGTTCCTTGAGATGCCTTCTTTTCTTTTCACTAGCATTTTCTGCTGGAGGGTACATTAATATCCATCCTCTCGATTTGCCCGTTGCTTTGTCTGGCGGTATCATTGACTTGTACAATTCTGCAACTGATACCCAGTACGGGGCATATTTGAATCTTGCCACATCTAATACCAGACAGGAATCTGTGGGTGGGTGGTAGGCAGCTATTGGCGAGAAGTGCCCATCGCCTGTTTGTTGGAGTGCATGTCTGGCAAAGGATGTTACCAGAAAGTACCCTCCTTTAGTTCTGTCTTGTGGCTTTGATTGTTGATTTGTGTCATCTTCTGTCACATCGTCCCAATCAGCGAGTGGTGGATTTTGCACTGCATTGATAATATCTCTTCGAAAAGTTTCCAAACTGAAATTGACTGCATCATCTGACACATCAATCTCATGCTTGACAATATCATTCTCAGATACAGCAGGCCGTTTCATAACAATGTCCACGCCATGACATCTGGCCAACCCACAATACTGCTCCATTGTTATTCCCTCCCTACGCACTCGTTCCTCCTCTAAACAACAACGTTCCAATAACATGCTTTCGTCACCATACCATCTCCAACCTCCCCTCCATCTAACGTTTGGATCCATTGCCAGAGCATTTAGTATTAAGACTAATGTGGAGATACCGCAGTATGCTGGATCCATTTGGTTTAGGAATTGTTGCGACAGCGGAAAGTAGGCTTCGGCGTTATTGGTTTGGAGCGCATTTAGGAAATGTTGTTTACCATCGGGTGAGTTGAAAGCGAGTAGATTCGGTGGTAGGTTACGGCATCTAAAGGAATATTTTGGTTTAGGAAGAGGTGGAGGTAATGGTGTATTTGGTGGGATAAGTGGCTCGGATTGAATACATAATTTTTGTCGTATGGCGGAGTTTGCATCACTGCTGTCACTGTCCGTATTTGAAGTTTTAGATATCTTTTCTTTTAGGAGTTGACTCTTTTGCAATGTTGTTTCTGAGTGATTTGATTGAGTTGTATGTTGTGTTTGTCCTTTTGACTCAGTATCAGTATCATGCGGAGCTGATCTGACGTTGTTGACATTGAAGCCATAACGCAATAAAGTCAAGTCGTCATCTGACACATGAACTTCATCCTTTGTAGAATATTCTGCAGTTAGGTCTGAAATATTGTGATTGCCAGTGTTGGCATCAATGTCGTCGTATATAGTAAACGTTGAGAAGAGGGTGCATCTATTGCCAAACAATGCTGGTAGAGGACGATTCTTTCCCCGCCGATGCGCCGAGTCTGCAACATGTGTATGTGGTCGTATAGCGCTGGCTAGTGAAGCATTGAATGGCAACGCTGATTTTCTACCACGCGAGGAGGAGTAAATACCCCGACGTGAAATTCCAGCTGCAATTCGTGACGACATTGCTGGCAATGACATCGAGAGGACGGAAAATGGAAATCGAACGTCGAACTGATATGATAATGATGGATGCGTACAACTCTAACCGATATCTGCCTTGGCGCTCCAGCTTTTGCAAATCAAACCCTCTCAATCATGACCATAGCAGTCGGTGTGAGTGCCAAGAAATCATGTCCTGCCTCGCTCTCGGTCTTGGTGGGTATTGTATGAACGGCAGGTCGGTCGGTCGGTCATGTTGTTTGCATTTCGTATGGTAGTGGTGGTGGCGCGGTGGGTGGTGGTGGTTGCGTGATTGAGGTTGTGCGTGACAGCGGGTGGCGCTTCACTGCACACCTCGGATTGTAAATCTATACACCTATTATCAAAATAAGCTCCTTATTTGTTTTCAAAGCCTACTTTTAAGATGTAGGAGTATGTTTAGTTTTATATGACAATGGTATTACAGCATTAAATTTCCATAACTAATTTTGAATTTAATTTTAGACATGTGTTAGTACTTTTTAGTAGTAATAAAGATAAAATATTAACCGAGGAGTGTAGTGTCCTGGCGTTGGAGGCGGCCGGCCGGAGGCGGCAGGGTTTGGGTTCTCGTGGCGGGCGGGCGCCGGGAGGAACATTTCTACGGAAATCAATGTGGGAATAGTATGGAAAATAGCGGGAGATGCTTGGCTGATGCTTGGTGTCATGGCTTGGTTTGATGTTTAGTTTTCGTATCAAGAATGAAAAGAGGTTCTGTCATAAGGGTGCTAATATGTTCTGCAATCTTTCAGAAACTTAATAAATTCGTTAGAAAGCAATAGAATAAAAACTTTTACCCTATCTAATTCCCATTATAGATCCATTGTCAGCCTGCGTATCGTATTCAGAATTTCATGTGAAGCATCTCGCTCCGTAAGGCGGTAAGTGGTGTGCTCATACGATAGCTCCTCCCTTCCCCACGACCATGATAATGATATATTGGTGCTCTCATAGCTTTCGACCACCACCCTGCTTCACCATTATCCTGCAATAACACTGCTCACTGACCGTCTACCATTTCACATTGCTTGCATTTCCGGAGATCGAGGATTGGTTGAATTGTTACCAATTCAATACAAAGCAAGTGTGAGTGATCCATCTCAACTGTGCTATTTCTGCATCCATCATCTGTGTGTGTGAGCATATTTACACACTGCATTATGCTTGATGCTAAACCAATATTATTGGTAATGTGGTTCATACAACCATGGTGCAACTAACACATCTTATTTTATGTCCGCATCATGCAGGCATATTTCATAGGTGCTACTAATAGCGCATGCACCACTGTGCATAATGAGTTCTGCCGAAGAAGAGACGGGGTCTGTGGTTGATTTGACCTTGAGCGGAGACGAAGAAGAATTTGCTGTAGTCCCAACACCAAAATCGGACGGGGGCAAGCTGTATGGATTTGGTAGGTACGGCAAGTCTCTTCGCAAACGAGATCCTATCGCCAATTTCAAGCAAGAAGAAGATAGTAATAATTATGATGAACTTTCTGTGGTTACTCCCCTGAAGAAAAAAGTGCAGAAGAAAAGCCGTAAATCAGATGTTCCTGGAATACGCAAGAAATTTAATGATGAGTTGCACATTGGAGAGCTGACAGGAATTCAACGTCAACCTGGGGCAGGTGAGTAGTGTGACGGTGTGCAATTTTACCAAGTATTCCACTCCTGAGGTCTCCCCTGACCCTGACATGTACTCTGTCGTAGATGTCGATTTAGATCACAGGAAGAGCAACAATCAAAAGCAAAAGGCGCTGTCTGAGAGTCCATCAGAACACGAAGAGTCATCCGATGATGACAGTAGCCATTTTTCTGATGGAGAACCGGGGAAGACGCCTGACGATGACAATTGCAATAAAGTTAAAGAGATGGTAGTAACAACTTTGAATCAAGATTCATCGTCTGATGACGAGAGCCTTTTTAGTAATGAAAGTAGCAAGGAAGAGACAGGAACAAATGTCTCTGATGTCGCGAAGCCAAATAATACAAACCGAAATGAAGAGGAAACATCTGACGACGAAAGTCTGTTTTCTGCTGAGGAAGAATCACCGGTGCCAAGTAATGCAAATCAAAATGAAGATCAAGAATCTGATGACGAAAGTCTGTTTCCAGATGAGGATGAATCACCAGTGCCAAGTAATGCAACTCAAAATGATAATCAAGAATCTGATGATGAAAGCCTCTTTCCTAGTGATGGAGAATCACCGTTGCCAAGCAATGCAAAACAAAATGTGAATGACGCACTTATGACGCACTGGGGAAGGAAAGGGTTAATCTTAATGCCCCATATGCACATCTCTTATCAATTAATCCCATAATCAAATTATTTTATTTACATTTTGGAATTGTGTGATGAAAATGAGATTTGATCAGAGGATGGGTTGTAATCCTAGGTAATCCAGTAGGACCCACGGATTAGTTCCGTGCCACTTTTGTTTTAGCTCGTACATAGGTTTTGTACTAAATCCTATGTACGACATAGCTCTNGTTGGCATTGATGGTAACAATGATGTTCGAGTGGTGTCGTCTGATGGGGAACACAATGCCCAACCTGTTCCAAAGAAAAAGCCAAAGAAGAAAAGACCTGGGACCCTTGTAACTGCTGAACACCACCCAATGGTTCTGCAAGAGGACAAAGATGTTTCCTACTTCACGCTCAAATGGGGCCAGTACATGATAATGAAGAAAACTTACTTTGCAAATGGACCACCGTCCAAAACGTTTGCAATAGACGATCGTATTTACGAGATTTTCTTCTTCGAGTTGATAACGCGGAAATCGGGCAATGGTTTCAGTGAAGATAATAGTAAGTGCCCCATATCACTGCCTTGTGCTATTGTCCATGAAGTCCTTTCACTAAATATTTACGCGACCTATCCATTGCATAGTGGGAAGGAAATATTTCAAGTCATACTACAGACTCCAGATGCCTGGTGTAAACCTGTCCTCTGAACTGTTGAAAATTGCTGCCTTTGATATTCTAACTATCAAAGGTGGACCTCAAAAGACCGCATCTAGGTTCAAGCTTTTGGCCAACACGGCTTGTTATGCGCCAGGTTCTAAAGAGCCCTGTATGCATGCGCTTGAAACTGATATGTTTGAGATTATTGATGACAATGGACATCTGGGCTGTGGATTCGTCCCTATTGATTTCCTTCACGAGGATATATTGGGAAACTCTGCTGGTGCATGCCGGGCAATGGCCATCCAAGTACGCATTGTGAGTCCCAGCATGATTGGAGTTGCAAAAGGCATGTTGTTTGCAAAGAAGGGGATCGATAAGGTAAGTACCAATGCAATGTTCTTGCTCAGTGTTTTATGTTTGATACTAAGTTACAATATCTACCATTTATTCTGATACAAAACAAAAGATTCAAATTCCTACATCAATGATCAAAGTGGGCAAAAGTACAAGAAATAAAGTACTGCATACTGATGTGGTCCTAATTGTGAAGCAAATTTTCCCCTCGAAGAATAATGACACAATGCAGAGAATGATCAATCCCAATCATTGCAACAACGACAGTAGACATCCCCCGACAGAGAACCAAATGAAAGAACTAAAACCACTGCAATATATGGCAAACACTGTGTTGGTAGCAAAG
>JALLAS010001152.1:0-10147 GCA_036939415.1 Detonula confervacea
GACCAATATCTTCCCATTTACCTCCAATGGACCCTTTGATTGAGTCAGAAATCTCTTGGAGATTATTATGTACTCTCAAAGATGGTCTACGACACTCCTCTCTTCTTTTCAAGTGTTTGTTTCGCTCTACCCAACTCACCGGAGAGTACTCTCACATCACAATTGCACCGACCTATCAAAGATTGCAATTACTTCTAGAACTTTGATTGAATCAAGGGCGTTTCGAGAGGGGAACATTTGATGAAAGCCTTCTTTGGCTCTACATACCATGATGTGGGTGAAGAGCAGGTATAAGTCATCCGTGACACCCACAGCAGGGACGGCCATGCTGAGTGGACTAAAAATATACAGGATAGTGAGGAAGAGGTATGATCTCGAGTATGATAGGAACACAGTTGCTGTAAGCAATGTTGCACCACAACGCTTTAACATGATACATCAATATTATTGAGACAAGTAGATATCGTAAGGAATACCCACCGACTTGCCAACTTATCTAGTGATTCTTGGCTCCATGCCATGCATGAAATAGTAGCAACAATGTGATCCAAAAAATGGCATGCCTACCTTCGACTACAACAAAAAAATCAGTCTCGCAATCTTGCAACGTTACACCAATGGATATGTGACCCAAGAGCTTTAAACCAAACCTTACAACGTACCTCAAGCTACATGATGTTGTGAATGCTGATTTCCCCTTGCACTCATGGCCAGGCCAGGACAATGAAGTCAACAAAAACAACGAAGAGTCGTGGAAGAATATGCACTACAATAGTGGAATCATTCTTGACAATATTTACAAAATGCCACGTATGGAGCTGATTCTATTCAACAGTTCCATCCAGCTGTTCAGTTCCAAGTAGACGAAGTGATGTGAGTGCATACATAGACTACCAAGTCCTATAGTTCATTCAACAATCAGTACCTGATACAATGCATTTTCTCTACAGTGGTCAGATGGCTCCATCATTCTCATGCCAGGAGTGTGGCGGCTCCCATTCACTCTCACGCTTTCTTTCTTCTGGATCATCATGCTGCCCTGTCATTGTTTCAGCCTTTCTTTTACATGACTTGTCGCGGCATTTTGTGGTTTTAAGAAGTTCAGCATTACTGTGGAACTTGTTGTCTTGGAAACCACTACCATGATAATCTTTGTGATTTTGATTACTAATGCCATACCTCTCGATGGAATTTCGTTGGTTGGGTTTTCCGATTTCCTCTATTTGTAGCCGGGGAAGACCAGGACACTTCTGTTCCATTCTCAAATTGAGCTTATTGCGACGATTTTTCGGTGCTATTCTGATGCACTCAACACTGACTCCTTCATCTTCATCACTCATGATATCACTGGTATCAGCTGGCTGTTTTGAATGCCCATCCTTGGCTTCGACCGGAGAAGATGGGTGTATTATATTATTTCCCCTAGAGCAATATATTACGCCCTGGTGCATGGGTGGCAAGTCAAATACCTCCCTGTATTTCAATCGATTGCCATTCACACCCTCCTCGATTTTCATTATATCACTTTCCCCACCAGCGATCCTGATAATGTATGACATTTCATTGCCGAATTCACCTTTGACTGGTTTTGCAAACATCACCTCGCCATCTACATTTTGGTTGGGATCATTTTGGGTGGAATCATTTTCCGTTGAAGAAAGAGTTACCCGACAATTAGTGGCATACGCAATATCATTGGCAAGTACAGTATCTATCGAAGGTTGACTACCCGAAACTACTGCAGCATTGCTCTTCCTTCGAACATTGTACACCAAAGATTTGGTTAGAATATCCAGGTTAACCGACTCCACATAACCCTCGCGGACTTCCATGCTCACATTAGTACGACGCCCTGCCGATCGAGATAGATCGTACCAAACCGGACAGCCCACGGGAAAATTCAATTCCATCGCTTGCTCCACGGAGAGATTCACCAGCTTCCCGCCAATGACGGGTTCTCGCCGCGGCTCCGCTGCCGCCTCTAATGGTTTGCCGCACATCATCATTGACGCCCGATTGCTGCGGTCGGCGTCGTCTCTTGAGATGGAGCGCCGTCCTCGTTTCGTTGGAAATGTCATGATTTTACTTCGTCAAAGTGGTGAAATGCTTTGGATTCTTTGCAAGAGTTTTCAAGTGAGGATTATGAAGGTGAAGATAGAGTGAAGAGGAGACGTCAGAACCTGTCAGAACAATGACAATCATTTTGGAAACAATGACAGCGGCGGCATTGATATTATTCAGCGCGGGATGGGCTGTGATATCTACGTAGGAACCCATAGGAACTCTGATGGGAAATGGGAACACCTGCGACGACGCTGATGGCAATGATATCAGCGGGCGGATAGAGCGGGCCAACTATGAATCCGCTGAAATGCCCGATAGGTTCAATTTAAGCGAGTCAAAATCTATATTTAATATAATAATATGGTATATTTGAATTATTCCCCGACCTTATCGCCAATTTATTTGGATATTGCGTCATAGCCCTCGCACGCCCTTCAGTTTCGCCCGCTCTCTTCCTCAGCCAAAGATCTCCACTGTAAAAGTTCGCACTCCTCTATCGGTGTAGATATGGATTATGTGCGGCTCCTATTTCACACTAGAACACTTTCCCAGCAATAATATTTAATATTACTTATGAAATCATATGCACTAGGAGTACTCCTATTTATGTTTTGGTTGCACGCCATTTCGCACTACAGAGGCGCACCCAGGCGCACTGACCTGGGCTGCACTAGAAATCCAAGAATCCCCAGCGAGCGACTGCCAATAAATAAATAATGCCAACCACAAACCCCCATAAACCACGTGAAAGTCTCAACCCCAAACAACGAACCCGGTGAGCGGAGCAATACGAGGCAAGTAGGCCAACTGGATTGCAGCAATATGCCTCCTCGACCAATAAGAAGGCCCGCCAAGCTGGCGGCACTCCTCCTCCTCCATCTCGCTCTGGCAAAAACCGTCTACTGCTGGTCGGCAACGTCCTACTTTTTCGGCGGCGACGAAGCAGCAGAGACAGAGGGTGATGATGCCTTCGACGTCGACATCGAGGGCGACGACGAAGCCGATGCCGCTGCCAAAAGCAAAAATACGCAACAACGACGACGACGACGACGACGACGCACCCTCTCCTCGTTCCAACAGCAGCACGCCCATTCCATTCCGGCCGACGAACCGATCGCGCCGCGGGGACGACGCGACATCGAGGCAACGGTGAAGGCGCACAGCTGGCCGACGACCGTCTTTTCGCCGCTGTGCGAAGCGTGGGCTTATTTGGAGTCCGGCGCGTCGATCGGGAAGAAGAAGAAGAAGAACAAGAACAAGTCTTCCGGCGAGGAGGACGTCGATGAAGTTTCCCCGGCGTGGAGCTATCTCGACGCATTGGCGGAACGAGGAGGCATCTCCTCGTTGGACGATTGGGGCGACGATGATGACGATTCGTGGGCTTATCGAAATTCCACGGCGCTGGCGGTCGAGACGGCTTCCTCCGCGTCCGTATTATCGACGCTGGACGAACGCTTATTGCCCATGGCGCTGAGCCTGCGCGCTCACAGTCCTCATTGCGAGATGCACCGTTCTTTGGCGAGGGATGCGGCGATATCTTTCGGTTTGCACGATGCGAACAACGGCGATGGGGCCGTTTCTTCCCCTCCGGCGGCTTTTGCCGTGGTGTCGCGCGTTGGAGGTAAAGACGATGCCGACGAGGAGGTCGCTGCCGAGACAAAAAGTGGCGAGGTCGTTTTGGGTTCACAAGTTGTGGTGGAGGCGTCCTTATTGCCAGCTGCGATGGATGCACTCAAATCGAAAGATGGGAATGCAGAGGAAGAAGATGGATCTAGCAGTTTGCTAGTGCCATTGTCGGAAGAGAGATTTCACCCTACAGCAACTCGGTCTCATGGAGAAGATGCCGATGATGATATTGTTGTCATTCTGTACGGTCAAGTGGGAACTACCGCCTTCTCGAAATTCTATCAATCATTGAAAGATGCCGGTATCAAATTTGTGGTTCGACACATGGGATACATTCCGTACGAAGAAGAGATGGAATTAGAATCGAACGATGATGCTTCAATTTCTAGCAAGGCCACCCCGACTGTATTGCAGGGGTACGGTGTACGACTGGATATTCGCAACGTGGAATACAAAGCGTTTGACGATGCGCCCGCTGATAAGGATGGAGAAGATGCTGAGCCCGATTGGAATGAAATGGGACATGACCCAATGGATCCGCCTCGAAATGAATATTTGGCGGGGGTGAACCTCGAAACCTTATCGAGGCGTCTCCACGATGATGATGCAGATTCTGACGACGGTGCCTTGCCACCGGATCTTCAAGCACTGCAAACCGCCCTAATCCAATCCCACCCGCAACAGCTCCGTTCCGAATCCATCCTACCCCCCGCATGGCAACGCCGTCCCCTCTCCCTCCAAGCGACCAAGGTCATCACATCCTCCTCCGACCCGCTAGAGACACTCAAGGGCGTATCCCAGAACCTGCCCTCCGTGGCGCACTCGTTGGTCAATGTCAAAATCTCCAAGTCCTTTGAGGATTTGGCCGAGGAGGCTTCGGCGTTGGCGACGAAGGTGGGCGCCGTGTCCCCGGGGTGGGGCGATGCCGCGTTCGGGTTGTATGTTAATAGCCATTCTGTGGATGTGGAACGGCCTTCGTTCAATGTGTTTCAGCTGTTGGATGTTATTAGGGAGGAGGATGGGAGGTTGAGGGATCTGGAACGGAAGGTTCGGCCTTTGTTGAAGAGTGCCGTGGTAGTGGCTGATGACGATGATGATGATGGCGATGCTGAGTGGGCGGCGTTGCAGGAGGTTAGGAGGATAATGGACATGGGTGCAGATAAACTGGCGCAAATGGGTAAAAATGGGGTGTTCGACAATGAAAAATCGTTGGCCAACGAACCAAAAGAAGGTGATCAAGACGGTGGCCAGGAAGAAGAAGAGGAATCCACAGAAAAGTACCGCATCGACGTAGCCCGCGGAGGCAAGAACTCCATCATCTACCTAAACGACATCGAAAAGGATCCCCAGTACAAATCCTGGCCGGGATCGATGGAGGAAATGTTCTACCGCGCTCAATACGGCGGCGCGCCCACGGTACGACGCAATTTGTTCACCATGCTCATCGTGATTGATCTCGCAAATGGCAATGCGCACCCGGCGTTGGATGCCGTGGGACAGTTGATGAATGGCCAATATCCAGTGAGGCTCGGCGTGCTGTTGGTTAATGAGGATGATGTGGCCAGGGGAGAAGCATCCCCGGCGGCGCCGTGGAATGATGGGGAACGTCCGTTCCATGCTCGTGATTCCATGTTGCTGATGAAGTACTTTTCAAAGGAGTTTGGCGGCATGGCGGCTATATCCTGTTTGATGCAAACTGCGGAAGCCGTTGAACAAAATGATGGCGTCATGTCTGTCAAGGAGTATATCGACTTTCACATTTCGATGCTAATGCAGATGNAAGAGTAGTTCCAAACCATTTCATCAAAGGAGTAATACTCCTGGCCTTGTCAAAGTGCACGGAAGATGCTGCAAGCAATCTACCGAAGAAGACGTGCGATCAGAAGCGCAGCAAGTCTACGAAAGGCTAAATGCACGAGCAGCTGAACGGCAACAGGTGCGGCGTTTTACGATAGATTGTGGCATGGGTGATAATCGCGGACCAAAGTCTAGCGGCATTAGGGTCAACTATGACAATTGCAAGCAAGTAGCGGACAATGGCCTTACGATAGGACAAGGTGCTGCTTCCCAGGGACACGGAGACAGCAAAATCCTCAGCCAGACTGCTGAATTCGACGATGGCCGTCATGGGCGTAAGAAAAAGGAGCCACCATCCCAACACCAAAAATATGCGGGATACAGCTCTAGTTCATTGAAGCAACTACTGCAAGATCATCAACAGTTTTTGACAAATGTCGAAGCACGCTACGGTGATGGTACAGGCTCAAAAAAAGAAGAATCAAAAGAAGAAGAAGAAGCGACCAAACCAAAGACCAAGAAGGGCATACACATGGCTGCCGAGCTTTCTTTAACAGGAGTTGCAGCAACCAAGGAAAATACATTTGCATCGTCATCTGACAGGAGTTTCAATGACCAAATTGGCGATGGGAGAAGCATCGCCGGCGGCGCCGTGGAATAATGGAGAGCGTCCATTCCACGCTCGTGATTCTATGTTGCTGATGAAGTACTTTTCAAAGAAGTTTGTCGGCATGGCGGCTATCTCCTGTTTGATGCAAACTGCGGAAGCAATTGAGCATAATGATGGCATCATGTCTGTCAAGGAGTATATCGACTTTCACATTTCGATGCTAATGCAGATGGGTGTGATTTACGGTGGTCAGGGCCCTTCTTGAATCCAGCAATAAGGAGAGTAGTGCTGTGTTGACAAGCCCAAGTTGAAGAATAATGTCACCCACGAATCGGCAGTGCAATTCGCAGTAGACAAATTGATCAAACCTGGAATGACCTTCTTCAACGGACTCCCCTTGCCGGATAGTCCAGAATCCTTTGGGGCAGGCATAAATGAAATTCTTCAATATGAACAACGTCACATTATGGATTTAGCAATGAAGGGTGTCATCACTGATACTAAGCCGAGATCAATCTATGCCAGTCTTTTGAAGGGTGATAAGATTTTCAAGCAGTATCATCCATTGTTGAAGGAGGGTGCAAGTGAATATACGGTAGTTTCTCCAAAGTCGGACTGGGAATCGCTCATGCTTCCAAAGAATGCGCCGTCAGTACCATCAGACTACACCAACAATGATGCCATCTTCCTAGTAGAGGGTGTATTTGATTTGGATGAAGCTGCTGGGATTCAATCTGCGATGTCATTCCTCGAGTTGATTGGCGAATCTCCTCCAGACGATGGATGGCATGACTCCAAACAAGTATCCTTGGCGTTTCGAATTGTGCCCTCAGCGGAGCCCACGTCGTCTCGAGGAAGTTTTTTGTCGAACATCTTTGGTGCTGCATCAAAATTCAACACGGAGGACATGAAGAAGGTGGTCGGGGCTTTAACCAGCGAAGACACAACAACTTTCGAGACTGTTGATGATGTTATTGGCGCCATCGAGAAACTTGAAGATATTACCCCTGAAGTGCTCCATAGCTTGGCTGAAGCTGCAAAGTTTGAAGCGTCATGCGCAGTGGCAACATCTACTTCTACACCAGACAAAAAGAACTTTTACGTTGCCAATGGCCGCGTCTACATCCCCATTGATGATACTCCCATAAGCACATCAGACATTAAGATGCTTCTCAACCTTGAGGTTAACACCTCAAATCCAATCACAAAGTTGCTGCTTCCTCATCTGTTGCCAACATCATCAGAAAACGGCAACGACGAAATTAATGGGCGTATCATCCACCATGCTATTGGCACATTAGCAGCCACCCTGAATGAAATCATGTCAACATCTTCCTCGTCTTCTGACTCCCAAGATGTTGCTGCCACCTTTGATTCCATGCAAACTGGCAATGAAAACCCGCTCTATCTTTCATGGAACGAAGATTCATCTTCTTCTTCGTCATCTACTCGAAATCTCCAGGTCAAAGTTTCCGTCATCTTAGACCCGCTCACTGAACCCACCCAGCGCGCAGCGCCGTTGCTCCTCGCCATCCGAGACTATTTGAAGCTGCCACTGAGGCTCATCCTCGCGCCTAGGAAGAAAGTCCAGAACGATGCTCCATTGAGCAGCTACTATAGGTTTGTTGCCGATCCCACGGCCTTCCCGGACACAAACCCGCCCAAGGCCTCTTTTCAAAATCTTCCCACCAATCACCTTTTGACACTTCGGATGGACGTGCCAGAATTGTGGGATGTGCAGCAGGCACATGCAGTTCAAGATGCGGATAATTAGAGATGTGATGCTAGAGGCTGCGGTGATGAAGCTCACATTTTGGCTAATGATCAGGACACCAAACCAGCAAATAAAAAGATGGTAGAATCAACTCATATTGAGTATGGCCTCAAGAGCCTTCTTCTCTTTGGGCAGTGTCATGATGTGTCCCACAGCACCCCACCGAATGGCTTGCAGCTTGTCTTAGACAGATCAAAGTCTAGCAGTGAAACAACAGACACAGGTGGAGAGTCGGCAGAAATCCAACCTGATGGGTCACAGCAATTGACTGGATCGAATCAAGTTGTTGCTCAGAAAGAAAGCACGGATACAGTTGTTATGAAAACTGCTGGGTATTGGCAATTGCGCGCAAATCCAGGTGTATGGAAACTACGCATTGCGGAGAAGTCACGAGGTGCAGAAATCTATAACATGGTCGAAGGATCTGTTGGACGTTCGGGCAAAGTACAACTCTCCAAAAAATCTTTGGAGAGCGTCTCCAAGATCCTCGTGATGAAGGATTTCACAAATCAGGGTAGACTTCTTTTGGTGAAGAGGAGGAAAGGTTTCGAGCAAGCAAGCCTCTTCGAGGACGATATGGAGAACAAAATCGTAGAGAAGAAGAATGAGACTGTTCATGTCTTCTCTCTTGCGACAGGCCATGCCTACGAACGTTTGCTCAAGATTATGATGCTGAGTGTCACGAAGCGCACGTCGTCTCCGGTCAAGTTCTGGCTCTTCGAAAACGTAAGCCTTTTCATTTAATGTTATTACCTTTGCTCACCAATCTACTTCTCTCACTGTTCTCTGCTTGCCAAAACCTTCAGTTTCTCTCGCCCTCGTTCAAATCCTCTGCCAAATTTATGGCTGAGGAAATTGATTGCGAGATGGAATTTGTAACTTACAAGGTATGTTCATGTTGTGTTGCCAATGAAGTGATGCCAATTCTATTCTACACGTTGCCGTTGTTTGTCATGTCGCATCCACTCATTATCTTTCTATTAAATCCTTTCTCTTGTCTCATTTAGTGGCCTGGGTGGCTTCGAGGCCAAAGTGAGAAGCAAAGAATCATCTGGGGTTACAAAATCCTTTTCCTTGATGTTCTCTTCCCTCTCGATGTGAAAAAGATCATATATGTAGATGCAGACCAAGTAATTAGAGGGGATATGACTGAATTGTGGAACCTCGACTTGGAAGGCGATCCGTATGGCTACACTCCATTCTGCAATTCGAGAGAGGATACACTGGGTTACCAGTTCTAGAGAACAGGCTTTTGGCAAAGTCATTTGCGCGGGAGGCCGTATCACATCTCAGCTTTGTATGTCGTAGACCTAGAACGATTTCGCCGCGAGCTTGTTGGAGACAAGCTGAGATCCACTTATCAACGTCTTTCAGCGGACCCCAATAGCCTTTCGAATTTGGACCAAGATTTGCCAAACTATGCCCAACATGATGTGCGAATCTTTTCTCTGCCTCAAAAATGGCTGTGGTGTGAATCTTGGTGTTCTGACGAAACAAAGGCAGAGGCCATGACAATNTTCTCTGCCTCAAAAATGGCTGTGGTGTGAATCTTGGTGTTCTGACGAAACAAAGGCAGAGGCCATGACAATTGATCTGTGCAACAATCCTGAGCACAAAGAGGCAAAAATCTCCATGGCGAAAAGAATCATCAGTGGACCATTGTTTGAAGAAAGTTGGGAGGATCTTGATGCAATGGTTGAGCGGTACAACAATGAATTCTTGGCGTCTTCGGCTGAAAGAAAATGACGATGAAAAGCATTATTCACATGCGGGCGATTTAATTCTATTAGCCACATGGATATTGACAAAAGTGACGTCAAGGCATACGAGCCCAAGGTTCTGGCGCATGGCAAATACATGTCGCAAGTTTTACCATTGTCGGAGATAGATGTAGACACATTCCAGTAATGGAAATGGACCAACACAACGGTATACAAGTATCCTGAATCGCTTGGAAGAACATAAAATCGAAAAAAGAAAAGAAAAGTGGATGGTTTTGAAGTGGGTAGATTGCCATTCGTTGCCATTTCCATTATCAGCACAAACATAATGAACAAAATTGTAAGGTGCAGTTATCATCTTACTTGTTTCTGTCCTCACTTCTGTTAAATTTAGATGAGGATAGTCTTTAGTCTAACACAGGCCCTAGTCTGGGCGCTACCACCTGTATCAAAAATCTGCCCACAAAGCTCCGTGCTTTGGGCATGAACTTCAATTGCTCGAATACTTCCTCTCTTTCAACCAATTACATGGGCATGTGTGTCATGTGCCTTATC
>JALLAS010001153.1:0-10249 GCA_036939415.1 Detonula confervacea
ATAAAGTACCCATATTTGAAGTGCCCATAATGGGTACTTTTACAAACTCTGATGGCCCAGTGGATTCGTCTCTATTTCTCTGCAAGTTAGCGCATTCATTGAATCAACTATTAGAACAACAACAGCAAAGAGACCATGGGCTACACCATCGTCCATCACATCGCTATCGCCCGCATGCGTCGCTTACTTTTATGAAAATAAACAATGTTCGGATCAGGATTGGTGATATCCCACCATCAAAACAGACGCAGCGCCAATCAAAGTGGCAACACCCATCACCATCAATCATTGTAATCAATGGGCTGGAGACATACACATTTTGACACTTTATTTTGATGAAAAGAAAGCAATCAAAGGATTAAATTTCTCCACCATTCTATTTTCCCTGCTGGAACTAACAATGGAGGAATAGCAAATGCATTGGAGAGTTGCTCCTTTCAGATCGGAGGTGAATTAAACAGCTGATACGAGGTGAGTCTTATTTTGTGATCAGTGATAGTACCATGCAGTGCTCTATTGGAATAGAGTTGTTGTGATGCTTCTTCGAGCTGCAGCTGGGGACAGTCAAAGATAAGCATGGATGTACTTTTGGATTGAAGAATAATAAGGGTTTATTTTGAACAACGAGAATAGAACATGGAGAAATCTTCTCTTGGATAAAATATTTGATTATGCTACAACACACAAACTAAAGATGTTGGAAGGATTAATCTCTAACGAGATGAGAAAGCAGCAAACCCGCCTGCAAGGTTTGAGGTTGAGGGGGATACTATTACAGCTTGCCCTATCAAATTCTAAAATAGTATTTCACTCCATGACATACGGCCTGGGCCCCATGTCTCTGACATGGGGCCACTTTTGCTTCTGTATACGTGTAGCGCCTGCATAATAGCATGGAATAATGTGCAAAGTGTGATAGACGTGGTTTACCAAGGTGTCCATCCTTCATATTAGTAACTCTGTCACAAACACATATTATGGTAATCAACAATACGTGTGTAGTAACTTCTCAACCTCTATGGATTAGCTACACACCTAAGGTACAACACGTTGCATTTTGTTACCCAATCATGTTGTTATTGTTGGAAGTGGAAACTGTGCTCAGGAGAATCCTGTGGGAGTTCTGATGTGAGTGCTGGAAGGGTGAATATGCTTTTATATATTTAAAGTGTGAAATAGAATAGAGCTAAAACATTATAAAAAGAGAGAAGAGAGAAACGAGAAGTGATCGTTTCACCTTACACTAGCGTTACGACGTGGGAGCTATGGAGACTTCTAGCAAATGCTGCCCGTACCACAAATTGGCATTCCCCAGCAGCATTTGATGCTTCCTGTCGTCAGGCGCGTGAGAGTACTGGAAGATGTCGCCGTAATATTTCGGAAATAGGGCGGCGTGATATTTTTGGAGTCTCTTCCAGTGGAAGGTGGTGATGTCGTCGAAGAAGTTGTCGGATTGGGATTTGGCCAGGGTGTGGTCTCGTTCTTTGAATCGTACGTAGCTGATGCTGCTGCTGGAGGATGATTGGAATTGCTGAAGCCATGCTGATGGTGTGCTGCCGATGGTGTTGGTGTGCGTGGTGTTGTCCGCAATTATCCACGTGTTTACAAACCAAACGAATATGCCTCCAATGAGTAATTTGTTGATGTCGAACAATGGTCGTGGCTTAAGAGACATCATTATCGTTGCCCTGGCTGATTGGTGGTGGCATAATATTGTCTTTTGTCGGCGAATTGATTGATTGATTGTCATTGCTTTTGTATTATTTGCTGTTGCTTTTTGATTGTTGCTTCCGTAGCTTGGCGGATCGTTTCTTTCTTTTCGTTTTGATACAATGACGATGACGGGGAGGCCTGTGGCTTTCTTTTAGGCCCCACATTGTGGGGAGGACGGCGCGGCGGTACCGAGCAGAGCCACGACCGAGGCGCTGCACATGGTGGCGGACGTGAGTTGGGCGGGGATGGTGGGGGTTGCGGCGAGCGCGGCTCATGAGAGGGGCTTTCCAATCATGTTGAGGGTGGATAGGACGAGGACACCTACCGGCAGGCCAGCCGGCCAAACATGCACTGATATGATGCGGAGAGCTAGTGAGGGAGGATAGATGGTGCGGCTGGAAACCGAGGGTGCTGCAACGATTGCCTCGCGGCTCGCTTGAGAATTGAGCATGTACGATGTCATCACACAGACACGATACCTCGCGAGGAAGATACTACGGCACAGGTCTACTCTCGGCAACGAATGCATCAATAGTCATTCCTCCCTGAGAAGAATACACAACAACGAAAGCATTGCATCATGCCGTTTCGAAGCTGATTCTCTCATCTCTCATTCATGCAAGGCTGGCCTCTTTGATCTCTTTTTCAATTTGATCAAAGAATACCTATATAACCTTCTATAACCCAACAAATCTGCTCTGAGCTACACGTCTACACGCTCCACGAAGGCAGCCAGCCATTACATACAATAGAACGTCAATGAAAATAAACAGGAGATAAAAGGCTTCGCTCTTTCCAAAACCAACAACGAACAGCAATAGTAAGTATAAATCATCAACAAGAACGGACATCAATCTACATCAATCATGGCAGGAGCAGGAGCAGGAGGAGGAGGAGTAGAATCCTTCATCCAACCCCTAGGCTTCCTCCTATGCCTAACCGCCCTCCTCCTCTCCTACCTAAACCAATCCACAATAATCGCCTTCATACTCGTCGGCGTCATCGTCAACGCCCTGGGAGTGGAGCCTGACACAGGAACGCTGGGGCACATCAGCGAGGTCGGCATATTGATACTCCTCTTCATGGCCGGATTGGAGGTGGACCTGGGAGCGTTTTTGAAGAATTGGAGGACCGCCGCCATCGTGGGCGTGGGGCAGATCGTCGCGTCCACCTCCTTCTTCGCGGGCGCGGCCGTGTTCGTGCTGCCCGCCATCGGCGCGCGGGTCGATAGGAACTCGTGCGTTTACTTCGGCCTGTGCATGTGCTTCAGCTCGACCATTTTGGTGCTGGGGTACTTGAAGAATACCAAGAGCATGGGAACGCTGTACGGACAATTGTGTTTGGGCACGTTGGTTTTGCAGGATGCGGCGAGCGTGCTCGAGATTGCGGTTTTGGGTAGGTTGGAGGTTAATGCTCAGGGCGGTGGTAGCAGCGGTGGTAGCGGTGGTTCTGGTGCAGCAACGTGTCGTCACGTTAATACCGTGGATTGCGACGTGGTGGGGGAGGATGCGGAGAAGTGTGCAGAGCTCGGGTCGGGATGCACGATTGCAGGCTTGGCAGAAGCCGTGTTCGCGCGCTTTCTGGCGGAGGAAGCGGCGGGCAGTGACGGCGGCACCGCTCCGGTCGAGAACGGCTGCACAGATGCCTGCGCGGCACTCGATCCCTACTCCTCCACCTTTGCAACCAAATGCTCGACGCTGGGTTCGAATAATGTTTGCATCTACAAGGAGGGCGACGCATCGGGCGGCGGCAGCGGCATCGCCGTCTCCATCCTCGTCCTATTCGCCAAGATTCTCGCGGCCATGCTGATAGTCTTCCTCCTCGAGCGATTCGACCTCGATCGAATGTTTCGCGCGTTCGCACGATCCCTCGAGCTGCTGTACCTGGGCGCGTTGGGGTATGCCACGGGATTGGCGGCCATCGCGGTGACCCTCGGGTTGGCAGGGGAGATCACGGCGTTCCTCGCGGGCGTGAGCCTGTTGCTATTGCCGTACAAGATGCACATCGAAACCAAGATGGAACCCATCAAGAGCTTGGGGGTGGCGATTTTTTTCCTCTTGTTGGGGCTGCAGCTTGGGCAGGAGATGGCGGATGCCCTGCCGATCGGGTTTGGGTTGGTCTTCTTCACCCTGTTTGCGACTCTCCCTTTGTTTGCGGCGCTGGGCGTGCCCGCCGGCCTCAAGTCGCACACCATCTTCATGCTGGGATTGTTGATGAATCAGATTAGCAAATTCAGTCTCATTTTGTGCTCGCTCTGTGTACGCGCCGGGGTGTTCGAACCGGTGGTCCTGACCGTGATGACCGTCGCGGCGGTGGTCTCCATCATCGTTTCCAGCATGGGTCACGCGCACATGGATGCCATTTATCGGAGGGCGCAGAGGTGGTCGTGCCTGCGGTGCCTCGACAGGCGTCGTGCGAATAAGTTATTGCGCGAGTACAAAAAAGACAAGGGAGGTACGCCCAATGGCGATGAAACGGACGACGATGACATGGCAATAAATGCAGAGCTGGAGGCAACAACCGACAACCCGGCGCCGTCGCCGCTCGCGTTCCGTCGTCCATCGGACCTGGAAAACAGCCAAGCCTGGGAATTCGAGGATCAGCTGAAGCTTCGCACCACGGAACACTTGGAGATCGACTTGAAGGAAAATGAGAAGGAGCTCGAGGAAGCGCGCGAATTGATGGCGGCCACCGCGGACGAGAAGCGTCTGCAGGTGTCCTCGCTTGACAAGAACACGAGGAAGCTGCAGTTGTACGGACTCGACACAAATACTAAAGGCGGCGGGGGTGGCTCGTCCTCCAGACCAGGACGGTCAACCATCATTAGGCACTCTCATGTATCGGACATTATGCACGGTATGATCGAGGGCTATGTTGTGGTCGATCACGAGCTCATGTTCTGCACATTGCGTGCGGGCAGGATGCTATTTTGGAAGGATCAGCACAACGTGGGACATGCCCCTCCGGCATCTGTTTGGGATGTGTCGGGCATGGCCATCCTCAAGAGAGGTGGGGAGGGCAGTGATAATGGCGATGATGATTGGCGCAGCGTTGATTCCTCCTACGCTGGTGGCAATTATGATGACGACAATGAAGAGATGCAAAACCCCTGGGAATGGACCATTGTTTTGGGACACATACACCGCCACAAGGGCACGGCCTCCATCGAAGATGACTCCATGAAGCTTGCCATTCATGGTCTTGAGGATCATTCTGACCACGATGCTCAGGATTGGGATGATGCGCTGTCGGTGGCCACGTCGACCCTGAACCCCATTGCGTTACGATCGGCGCATATTCGCGAGGAAATGCATAATCGGCGTAGCAAAAAGAACAACGAAGAGGGAGCAACCTCACAGCTTCAGCTGCCCATGACGGGCTTTGAGTCTCGTATGGCATCCAACAGCCATCGTAACGAAATCATTTGTATTGGGTACAACGAGATGTTTCCCGCAGTGCTCGCCTTGGCCGATGCCATTGGGAAAGAGGTTGTCGTGGTGGAGTACGATCCCATGAAGCTCAACACAATCAAGAAGCTTTATAGTGAGGAGAAGCGCAGGAGTGACTTTCGGGAGAACAATAATAACAAAAAGAAAGGAGGAGGAGGGGGGAAGAGTTTGACGATGATGGACACGGTGAGTGAGTCGAGGTGTACGGATGATACGGACAGTGGAGTAGGACTTGATATAGAGTTGGGCTACACACAGCAGACAAGGCCACGTCGTGTGCAGAGTGGAGGAAACCTTTTGGCGCTGGGAGTGATGCAGGGGCCACCAAGTCCGCAGCGTTTCAAGTTGGGATCATCAATACCATCCTCCCTGCCCCGGCGGGTGTCAAGTGGAGGAAACCTCTCAGCTCTGGGAGTGATTCAGGAGCCGCCAAGCCCACAGCGTGTCAAGATTTCGGGAGTAATCCAATCCTCCCTGCCCCAGCGAGTGTCAAGTGGAGAAAATTTACAGCAACTAGGAGCGAAGTCGCAGAGCCCACGCATTCCGCGACGCAAACGCATGATGTCCTCGACCACGGGCAGCGTTGGTCAAAAAGGATTCTGGGGCATGTCCCATTCCAACAGCTCTGATAATGATTCCAACGACGGCGACAGCGTGAGTGGCGAAGAGAAAATCAAGGGTGTCAAGTGCGAGTACGCAGACATTCATGATCCTGAATGCTGGGAGGAACTGGAAATGGACCAGGCGTTCATGATCATAAGCACCATGAAGGGAGCCCGTCATGCCGAGAAGGCAATGTTGGAATGGCTACGACGACATAATTCCGAAACCATCTTTGTTGCCTGCTCACAAAACAACGCTGATGCCATGAGGATGTACAAGGCAGGTGCGCACTTTGTGATGCAAACAGATGCTTTGGCAATGAGGAGTACACGGGATATATTTTTGGAGACTGTGGCGAACTTTGGAGATTGTTCCCAGTTAGTCGCGGTGGGGCTGGCGCACAAGAAGAGGTTGTTGAAGTTGCAGGCTGATAATAGTCTCAAGTTTCAATATGAAACTGGATAGGTGTCATGGTAGACTCGCTGGGCGGCCACAAGGTGGACGACCAGCATGTCTACTGAGTCGAAATGAGATGAGCATCATTGATCGATACGACGTCAACTTCCCCAACCTTATGGCCGCTCTTTTTACCATTTGCAAAGGAAACATCAATCAGAAACCGTGGCCAAGGGGACTATCCTCTAATATGTACATTAGTTGGCACAATGTTTCTCAATCGTAGGCCACAATTATTTGTTAGTAGCTTGTCATTCAAAATGACAATTAAGCCTGACACACCATTATTCAACGACGGCCCAATGTAGGCTACATAAAATGAAGCTGTGGTAATATCAGACCACACACTGAGATACACAGTATTTGTTTTTATATGTTAACTGCAGTAGCTATGGCTGGCAATGCATTGCCAGATAGAGGCCGTGCACTCTCATTTAAAAACTGCAAAACCGGCGGTGTCATGTGGCATGGCTGTAATTGATTAAATTGCGTCATATTAGCCAGAACTACGTTTATTGAATTCCTATGATGAGCATTGATGGCTGTTGACTTTTTGATGGCAATGGTGGCCTCAAAAATATCAATAATAAAACAAAAAAAATCAATATGACATCTTGTACATTGTCGATTGATGATCTCCTCATCAAAACGATTTCAATGATGGTAGCAGCACCTCCAATGGACAAATATATCCCCATTTGTTCGGTTTGCCTAACAAGGTTGGATCGCGGTTGGATAGGACGATCCCTGCCCATCCCGCATATGCTTTAGTTTACAAGGATATTATCAGAATCTTATGGTATCATACAAATAATACAAAGGTGACATTGTGCCAATCTTCATTTTCCAGAAAGGCCCTACATGCGCAGCTTCTTGGTAGTTTTGTATCAAGCTGCCAGAGAAGTTTGGCGTGTGTGCAGAAAGTACACTAGACGGTCAGGCAACAGGCATAGTAAAAGATATGGCATTAGTCTAGAGCAGCATGGACTTTGCATTCTATAATCTCTCTTTGACATTAGTTACAATCTACAATCGCTTTGAGACCTTGCCAACATGAGTACCAACCCAAGAATTAGGTCTTCAGACGGATCGAAGTCCTTCATCTCACACTTCACATCCTCTTGCCCAACCTTTTGAGTCACTCTTCCGATCCATAGAGAAATCCAGCAGACACAAGATCCTCAAGGAATTTGAGAGGTTCGGGTTCAAGCTCATTCTGTTGTGCAGAGTGATTGCCACTGTCATCGCAATTGCCTAGCGGTAGTACTCGGTCCAACCGCCTGTGATTGGACACCCTTTGAAACAGCTGCGGTATGCAAATGTGGCCTGCATCTGAGCCATTCGATTGAGATTCGCTTTGCCACATTTCACCATTAACAAAGAACCTGTGACTGGTTCTACCTGGATGTATTGTCGAAGGTATGCATGAATAGGCAAATGCTATTCCCTCAGCATGATAAGCCCCCATTGCTCCATCATCATTGACTGTTGACTCCAATGAATCCATGATGAGGCGTCTGGTGTGGTCGTTTGCATCAAATGTGAGTTCTTCGGGCAAGAACCCATCACATTGCTGCGCATCTACCCCTTTCAACAAATCATCATCTGCGTATCTACGTACAGCAAAATCTTCCATCGACGAGGACATCCTCGCTGCAAGTTTCGACACCAGGTCAGAAACAGACGGTGCTCGACAGCCCGCACTGAGCGTCATGCTATTGTATCATTCAATAATGCCGTTCCACATGGCGCTATCCTGGGCAGCATATACAGCAAATCTCCTGCACTCACCGTCCGCTCCTCCATTATTTCTCGGCCCTCTGCTCCACCACCATCATCGTCGTGCAAACTCTCATCTTCCACGAAGCTGCACAGCCATGCCATGGTTATTAGCTCAAACGCACAAACAACAAACAATGGCAACGGTTACATCCGGCCATCGTTCGCACTGGCTGATCCACAGTGTTATTGGATGGAAGTGGAAATAATTCAATAAGTGGAAATGGTAAGTGGAAATAATTAGTAANCATGGTATAAGACCCCATTGCCAGCCAAAACGCTTTGTACTGTCGACTTGGCATCCTTCCATTCATCAGGGAGGTCCTCGAAATCATCCGCCAAATCATCCAACGGTATTGGATAATTATTTCGAACGCGCTTTTGTTCCGTCACATATCGTCCGAAGAATTCATCCCACCATCCATCATCATTAATGGTTGACTCCAACGAATCCATGATGAGGCGCCTGGCGTGGTCTTTTGCATCAAATGTGAGTTCTCCGGGAGAGAACCCATCACATTGCTGCGCATCTACCACCCCTTTCAACAAATCATCATCCGCGTATCTACGTACAGCAAAATCTTCCATCGACGAGGACATCCTCTCTGCAAGTTTCGACACCAGGTCGGAAACAGACGGCGCTCGACAGCCCACGCTGAGCGTCATGCTATCATTCGATAATGCCGTTCCGCAGTGCGCCATCCTGGGCGGCAGATACAGCAAATCTCCCGCACTCACCGTCCACTCCTCCATTATTTCTCGGCCCTCCGCTCCGCCGCCATCATCGTCGTCGTCGTGCGAACTCTCGCCTTCCAGCACCCGCACGTCCAATCCGTCAATCGTACGATCCATCTCCTCGCGATGATCCACCTTCCTTCGTCCCACCTGCCACGTCCGCGTTCCGCTCATTTGAATCAAGAAGACATCGTAGTTGTCCACGTGCGGGCCGATGCCGCCTCCAATTTCGGCGAGGCTGATCTGCCCGTCGTCCATTCGCCAGTTTGGAAGGAAGCGGAAGGTATCGTGCATCCAATCGGCCAGTGGCGGATAGAATCTATCGATATCGTTCACGACGAGCGTTTCCTTTTTGGTATCCTCGCTGGTGGTGGTAGTCGTTTTTGATGCTGTTTTGGAGAGCCAATTGTCAACATCGTTTTCAGTGAGCGGTCCCCAATTCAATTCAAATGTAGTATGATCCCCTGGCGTGTGAGATATTACCCTTGAATGAAGTTGAAGAAATGGTAAGAGAATTGGGGTTATACGAATGCCCACTGTGCCAAAGCCAATGATAGCTAAAATGGCGTAATCTGTGAACAGTCAATAAGGCGTACCTTGATTCTGCTTCATCATCTGCAGCTATATCCACAACTTCTTCCCACGATGGCCACGCAAAGATAGCTTCCTCCTCTTCCTCTTCCTCTCCATCGGCCTCATCATTATTATTTTCCGTATGACTACCACCATCAAGCAGCAACGTTGGATCGAATGCACCCCGCATCAAAAAGGGACGCCGTCCCCAACAATTCGAGGATGCGAATACCTCTGCACTGAATCTATGGATATCATTAGTATCATCATTATTTGTTCCAGCATCATCCGATTCAATACTGCTCTGCCATTCGATGACATCGTAAGCAGTACTCCTAGTTTCATGATCAATATCCTCGGAGCAATCTACATCATTGTTATTTATTCCCTCTGCTGACGTCGTCGTGGATGCACGGACGACGATGATGGCGTCGCAAGAACGAGTACGACGACGACGAGTACAGTGACAATGCTCTGCTCTGCCTCTACAAGCCTGCTGTCGTCCGACTGAGGAGAATGCCGACCCGAATGAAGTTGTGGTTGTTGAAATGAAAATGGCGACTGCGACGGGTGCGAGAGCGAGGAAAGGAGTTGATTGATGCATGGTTATCATGATGATTGCCGTACAGCGCTTGCTTTTTGCTTTCCCATCCTCGTTGTGGATTATTTTCTTTTTGTTGGCTGCTCTTGCTGATCTGTTTGGTCTTTGGTCATGCTGTTTGGTCAATTGAGTTTATTTCATGTTTATTTGTTGCGTTGGAGAGAGGTGATGGAATTTAGCGATAACTTTCACTTGGATGTTAGGAGTAAATTGTAGACACAGCAGTTACAAGCTTCGGATGAACCCCCTAAAAATAATTCTGATGGGGTTTTGTATGTACTACTCCTACTTATTAGTGGGTCTCAGTTTTGATTTCGTGGATTTTGATTTTTGCGGATCG
>JALLAS010001154.1:0-10129 GCA_036939415.1 Detonula confervacea
ATCTATACTGTACGTTATCATGGAAAGTGATTCACATGAAAAGCAAGCAAATGAAAGCAGCCAACAACAATGTGATAGACATCACTACGTCAGCATTGAGCACCACTCTAAGAGAGGTGCCAATGCTGGGGGTTGAACGTCGGTCCGCACGATGACACGGATGGGTTATAGTCCGTATGCCAACTGGTTTTCTGACGTTGAATCTTGTGTGTTTGAATGGTGTGTCATTTTCGCGATTCGCGAAATTTACCTAGCTACCTACATACAAAAGCTACGATAGCTCAACCAATTGAGTTCATGTACATCTAGGCCAACCGACCGTTGAACTTCAATCGATCAGCATTCGATGTCCACTCAAGCTTCTTCGGATAAGAGCTACCTGGCATTGTTGCCAAGACACGCACCTTCCCAAAACGGTGCCCCACAGCTACTAATTTGTGTTCTAGAGCGAGATTATGAGCTTGCAAGGAGGCTTGTTGTTTGAGCGGTCGTATATATATACGACCGTACCCAGAATCCTGTCAAAGATGTTTGATTCTGTTCTTAAATATTTGGATCTTGTAACAAGTTCAAATAAAGAATACAATAACTACCAATCATTGCTTCACATCTAAAACTTCCATTGTATTGTGCAATATAAAATACAATATGTCATGCAACAAGGATCGCGTTAGTATTGCCGACGAAACTGAAAGAAAGAATACTGCCTTCCCTTCTCCGATTTGTTGAACTTACTAAGGTCTAAAAACTTGATACCCCCCCCCCCACCCCTTGGCTGGGGGGGCTCACATCTGCCAAATAACGAAATGGGCCCTCTTTTTACCTCATGGTTACATTCTTACAACTATTCACAACATGCTGATATATGTTACAATTATCTTCACCCCTTGATTGTGTGTGCCCTTGTTCCATTCTACAAACTCTGAGACCATGTTTGGGGTCCAAATCGGTCACATGTACCATAGACCAGAGAAAGAAGGAGTGCATGATTAGAAGAGAGCAATTGCCAAGTAGAGCCCCTGGATGGGCACCACTTTGTGGGTACCAGAGAATGCAGGAGCATGATGGTTAGATATGCAATGTCAATGCAAACATCATTTTTAAAAATCAGGATAGATTTTGAGGAGGACCAAGCAATAATTTGAAAAAGTTACATTGTGGCATTATGCAGGATCCTAGATTATTGCTACCATAGGTGGTCAAAAGAGAACTGGACATTCCTTTCACAGCAAGATTAAAAATTATAGCAGTTGCTGTAAAAATGCTCATTTCAATTCAACAGATTGACCTGACCAAAATTGCCATGGCATCTTCTCCATACCAATATCCAAAATAGCACCCTCCATCATCTATCAACATGCTTCGCCGCATAAGCAATCAGCCACTTCAAATTTGTCACCAAATACTTGCACACCATGGTCCACTGCTCTCCCGCCGCGGGATCATACGCCAGCGGCAATCCTCCCACACTCCCCTCTCCATCCTTGACATTGCCACCACTACCACCACCACCACCAACGCCGCTTCCGGCAGCAAGACCAGCTCCCTCGGCGCCATGCAAATCCTTCCCCACGACCAGCCCATCCACCCGCATAATGTACGGAGCCGCCAGTGCCATATCGCGTTTTTCCACCACGAGCAATGCCTCGGCGATGCAGTGCAATAGTCCTTCCAATGCCGTGTTGAAGTTGCGTCGGGCGTAGTATCCCATGGATAGGAGGGAGCCGTTTTCTTCGTAGTGGTGGAGGTTGTACCATGTTACCTCCCCCGGGAGAGGTGCAGCCGAAGCGGTTGTTGATGAAGATTGTTGTTGCGATTGTTTTGATTTCGTTGGCGATGATGATGATGATGATGATGACGGCGTGCCGGTGCCAGTGTTGTAATACGCGGCCAACGCAGTAATCCTTCTCCGCTCCGTTCGCGGGCGATGCCCGGCGGAGTCGTTCGAAGATAAGCCCTTTTTCAATATGCCGATTTTGCTCGCGCTCCCGCACGGCTGGAGGACGTGCTTTCGAAAACGAATGCCGCTATGAGGAGCGTTTTGCAACGTGTGCAGGAGGAAGACCGCTTGGCCCAATGCCGAGTTGATTTCGTTCCACGGTATCAAGACCCTTTCGGGGGTTGCATTATTCGGGTAGTTGGATGCATTATTGCCGTTGTTGTTTTTATTTGCATGGTTTGTTTGGCGGGAAGATTTTTGAGCTGCCGCCGCCGCTCTATTTTCGGAGGATGCCCCCCAGGAAAATAGGGAGCCTCCTCCGCCTCCGCCATTCCTCGAGGGTTGTCCCCCACCATTATTTCTATGGCCCGCGCCTCCGCCTCCGCTGCCCCCGGAACACTTCTTCACCAACCCCGTCATGGTAGTAGCAGACTTCCCCAATCGGAATCCATTGATCGTTCCAAACGGACCTCTATGCCAAATGAAAAAGACATCTCCCAACACGTGCCATTTGCAGCTCAATTGATATTCCTCCTCGGCCCATATTCTTCGGGCGCTGACCGATTCTAATGTGGACAATGCCATTTGATGCGATTGTTGCGTGGACGATAGGCGAAAGTTCCATTCGTTCAGGTGTTGATTGAGGGTTGGGGATATTTGTTTTTGCAATTGTTTGCGTTGCTGCCGAAGGGAATGGAGTTGTCGGATGAGATTTGCCTTTTCGGTAGTGTCGTCTAGTGTTAATGTTGAATCATTATTTGGTAATGTCGATGATTCCATCAGCGGTGCTAAAGCGGGCATTGATTTAGCATGCCTTGTGGTGGATTGTTGGTGATGAACACTGCCAGAAAAACCATTGCCATAGTGTTGTCCATTATTCAGATCAGGATGTCGTGCTGTCGTGTCCTTCAATAAAGAGAAGCCCACATGCTTCGTACTAAAAATCCGATGAGGAGAAGAAGAAGATTGATCGTCATCTTCTTCTTCATCTTCGGTAGTGACCACCACTACTTCATCATCCAACGACGACCGAGTGGTCGCTCCGTGTATTAATAATGCAGTTTTGGCAGCGGCTGCCTGCAACCCGGACATCTCCCCATCTAAATCCTTTGTGTCTGCTATTATTGCTTCAGGTTCAGGCTGTATTCGATCATCCGGTTGCTGGATCTGATGTTGTGGCACATGACATGCCGATGGGAGACTGCTATGCTGTTGCTGTTGTTGTTGCTGCATTGTATATTCGGCACCAGAATGGCAACCATTGGAAAGAAGACTCTGATTTTCATTCACTGTCGACAGCAGCTGTTGCCGTTGCCGCGGATGAGGATGCGTGGATTCTATTTCTATGGGCACGCCGTGTCGACGGGATTCATCAAGGTCAGACATGCTACCTATTCATCATCTATGGTCATGGTCCATTCGTTGCGTTCGTGAGCTGGCGCTGATTATTTAGTAAGCTACTCAAGTAGATATTATGGCTCCGTTGAATCCGTCTGAGTTTGTGGGAGTACCTAAGGTAGGTAGTAGGTAAGTACGAGAGGCGCCCTGTATTGGGTGCGTGGTCTATTGCTATTGTGTTGCTTGTTGGTTTGCGTAGGAGAATGTTGTTCTAGCTAGCTCTATGATAGGCTCTCTAGGTGCGTGTGACGCCGAGTTGTAGATATATATTATGTCATCTCGCGTCGGGCGGGGGTCTCGGGTTGTCTATCTCCATCCGTTCTTGGTTGAGCAGGATAGAGGGCTGACGGGCAACCCTCTTTATTAATACATACTCCTAGTAAGTAAAGATAAAGTAGCCTCCGATTATACTGCCCCCTAAATAACCCCTTTCCCATTGCCGTCGAAGATTCGACGTTCGTGTCAAGAATAGTCAAGAATGTTGCATACGACAATGGAGAAAAGAAGCGGGCTGATGGGCAAACCCCATTTTTTGCATGTTGATTACGAGTAGCATAAAATCCAATTGCCCCCGAGTTTTGATCCAGAATCCCCCCCTTTTTTATTTTTTCCGGCTCGACGAAAAAGAAACAAACAACCGTTGCACCGCTTATCGTATCTAGGTAGGAGTACGATACTTCTTTTCATCGTTGCACCTCCCGACCGAGCGACGACTGCGCTGCACCACTACCACTAACAACTGCGCACCATCACCATCATCAGAACAGAACAATGGTGCAACGACGATCTCCTCCATTGCTCCATCCATAGCTCCATCTTTCACTGCTACCATACACGCTTCCATCCATCAACATCAACCTTTCGCAACATAATACATCATGGTCCTTGGATTCATAGGAGAAATATTTGTCTTCATCTGGGACGTCTTCACCACAATCCTCACGATATCCTGGAGCTTCATCGTGACGCTGGTCGATGCGCTTTTTGGCCTCTTTCGCATCAATTAATATCTTATTTCAATCCACCGTCCACGCACCGTCCTACTACCAGCTAGATACTACACACTCGCTGATCCGGCCGACGAAGAAAACCTACCTATCTACCTAGCTAGATACGGGACGACCAGCAAGATAGCAAAGCGTGCACATGGATAAAGGCACATAATATCATGAGTCAAAGTCGTCGCCCCAATGACAACAAATCTTCTTCCATGCCCCCAACAACCCCTTCCTCCGCCTCCGGCGCGGATGTCCTCCGATCGGCGGAAAAACTACTGCTACTATCATCTTCCAAATCTCTAAAAGTCGACACGAAGCATCATCAGCGATCGTCGTCGTCGTCGTCTAATTCCCTCTTCCAACAATCCTCCGGAAAGATCCAAGCGTCGTTATCGCCCACTACTTCATCGGACGTATCATCGGATCACCACCACCACCACAACGTACACGTGCCAGCGGCATCATCCACCATCAGTCCTCGGACCAGTTTATTGCCGTTGAGAAATCATGGCAATACCACCGCTAGCGGCAGAAGCAGCACCGGAAGGACGACGTTATCGTCATCGGCATCGTCGTCGTCATCCACCGCTGTCAAATCCTCCCGACCAATCACCTCCCCGTCCATGGCACAATTACGAGCGCGTAAAATACTTGAAATGCAAAAGGCACGAACCGCCCACCGTCGCAATAATAATACCATCGCCAACAAACCCACGCTCAATAATTTCCCATTGTCGCCATCGAGCGATGTAAATTCCGACTGGGACGACGATGACGACGACGACGAAGACGATTCCTCCGACACCTCCTCCAACAACGTCGATTCCGAAACGCTATCGCACGTATCCCAATTCATCGACTCCCTCCAAGTAAAAGTGCACCAACAGCAGCAGCGGCAGCAGACGACGACACATCAGATACAGATACAGCAGCTGGTCGTCAAATCCCCCCGGTCCAAAACGCGGTATCAATCCTCCCTCGCGAATGCGCGGAACGCCATGGCGGCCAGTCCGATCGTGTCGAAGAAGGGCGGCGGCGGCGGTGCGGAGCCTACTGCCGCGCGGAGGGGCGGCACGCCGAGTGGCTGCGCAGCGAGCGGGACGCCGAGGGGGGCACGGGAGGCGAGCGATTCGTTGGCCAATGCGAGGAGGGTCATTGCGGCGAGTCCCAGGGCGAGCAAGAAGGGGGGGATAATGGCGGCCGGCAGTCCGGGAATCAAGAGTTTTGCTGCCAGTCCCAAGAGCAAGAGTTTTGCTTCGAGGATGGTCAGCGCGTCTACGTCTACGCCACCTCGTAGCAGCAGTTCCAATAGCTTGCAGACGAAGGCGGATGTCGACACGACTCCCGCGACGCCAACCTCAAAACCACCAAAAGCAAAGCCCGACGAAACCACCACCACCAACAACAACAACAACGCTCCATCCGCCAAACCCCCGCCATCCTCGCCCGACTGCAAAAAAGACGTGCACTACTACGCCATCCTCGCCAAGATCCAAAAGGTCGTCCACGAGAACGCCAACACCTCGTTGGGAAAGATTCTCGCGGATGCCAACAAGAGGGGCATGAGCCTGGATATCGTTACGGAGATTTACAAGCAGGAGCGGTTCAAGGCCAGTTTGAAGCACGAGAAGGGCGGTGCCGATAAAGGAGGTGATGGGGATGCTGGTGATGCTGGAGGAAGTGGTGCGGCAAGCGGTGAGGTAACTGCCGAGGGTGGTGGCACACCAACCGAGGCCGATGAAGTGACCAACAGCGATGAGCCAACCGAAGGGAAAGAGCCAACTAGTATGGACGAAGCTGCGCCGCCAAAGCAAGATGTGAAGATGCCGTCGTCCAAAGGAAACAATCGTATGAAGAAGAAGGAGGCCCTGAAAAATTCGAACGATGCAAAGCGCACTGATGATGAAGCGGTTTCAGAGAATAAAGCAAGCATATCGAAGGGAATGTCGGAAGATGTGAGCAAGATTTTGTCTCGATTGAACCTGAAGGTGTCCAAGACGGATGATACGGTCATGGAAGATGCAAGTGCCAATACTGCGTCCGAATATAATGGTGTTACTCCTTCCCCGGGTACGGCTACCAGCAAACCTGCCTCGGACGCAACTCCCGAAACCAACCCGGACGTCGAACCCACCATTTCCGGCGAGATTGCGGAGCTGTCGCGGCTGTGCGACCAGGCGACGGCGCTGTACAATGAGAATTCCTTGGGATCGTCGATGAACTCGGGGTCGCATCATCATCATCAGGAGGAGGAGACTTTGTTTCCGCATCCGCCGGGAGAGAAACCGCCGATGATGATGTCATCTGTAAAAGAGAGGAAGTTTGAAGTGGAAGACAGTCCCAAAAAGATGAAAACCAAGGAGAAAACCAAGATTGGTGGTGAAGCAGAAAAGATTCGCTGGGACGGGACGAGGGTCGTTGTGGAAGACAGTCCGAAGAAGGCAAAAACGAATGAAGGAGAAAAGGTCCGCTGGGACGGGACGAGGGTCGTTGTGGAAGATAGTCCAAAGAAGGTGAAAACAAACGAAAAGAGCCATCCCAGCCCTCAGGGTAGACGAGGCTCAGGCGGCAGCGGTGGCACACCCAGATCCAAGACTACAAAGGAAGAGGCAAAAGTCTCGGCCGGGGAAGGAGATACCGCCCTTGACAAATATAGGACGAAATTGAAGAATAAGGAAGTGGCAGCATCATCATCTACCAAGAAGGGGGGCGATGCTACTGACGCAAGAGAAGAAGTTAATGCCATGGTTACTGCATCTTCGCCCGTTGTAAAACAAATGATTGGTGCCGATGCAACAGTTGCTGCCGAAACGATTTTGGCAGCCAGAAAGAAGCCTGCCGCGGTTGACGCCAGTATAAGTTCTGCAATCCCAACGTTCCTGAGTCAAAGTGCACCAATTGGTATTGCGTGTGAGATGCCGCCCGAGTCTTCGCCGACGAACTCGACCGCAACATGGCTGAAAGAAGCTATACAGGACAATGTTGCGAGCGGTGAAAGTCCTGTGGTTCCATCGGTTGATAATCGGATTGCACCAATCACCGTTGCATCTCCTGAGACAGTGCCCGCATCAGTGCCTGAGTCTTCGCCAACGAACTCAGCTGCAACGTGGCTGAAAGAAGCTGTACAGAACATTGTGGATAGCGTTGGAAGTCCTGCAGTTGCATCGGTCAATGGCGGGGTTGCACCAGCAGTAGCGACCGAGACTTCGCCAACAAACTCAGCTGCAACTTCCCCAACCAATTCAGCTGCAACATGGGAGACCGGAACCTATACAGCTCTGACGGGGATAACAATGGCTCTAGCGGTTGGCAGGGGGGAACGATTGCCCACGACTCATGGTCTCGCCACCATTGGGAGCGGCGACAGCGACGTTTTCGACAATGTATTTTCGGCAGATGACGACGAGAGCAATTTGAATCCAGAGGGATATATGCATTCGGTTCCCTCAATTGATGACACGTATATAAACGATAAAGTTCAACGACAAATTGGCGGAAACTTGGTGAAAGAAAGCGAGGTAGACTATGGCATTGAGGGATTGAGCGCTAAGCAACTTCGTCAGTTGGATCAATTTGTCCAAAAATCAGAGGAGCTTGGAGGTGCTGGAGATACTGACAACTCCTCGCAAGTTCGTGGAAATGTCCCAGTTGATGCTGATAATGATTCAGTCATTGACGCCTTTTTCTCAAGATTTTCTCTTCAAGATGGAGAATCACAAACTCCCAAGCATTTGGAAGGAAATTCTCAGAGCAGTAGTGCTGAAGGGGCAGGGGTAGATGCCGGTTCTAGAGAGAAGAGAGTCAAATTTGAGTTTGGCTCACCCAAGAAAGAAGAAAATGTGCTACAACCTGAGGTTGACGGGCATGTTGGAAAGTCAGTCTCGAAAGAAAATGTCGCCAACTCTGTTCGGTTTGAAGAGTCTTCAGTAGGAGCAGATGGTGAGTACCCAGGGGATGAAGAAGCAAGTGGAGAACGCAAAAAGACAAAACCGAAACACCAGAAAGGTGAGGAAATCAAAAAATTGCCAGAACATCTTGGCTTGTGGAAGTCGCCCTGGCAAAGACATCACATTGCAGGTAGTAATAGTCTTGATGTGGCCAGCCGCGAAAGTGCTGCTGGAATTGACGCTGCCGGAACCTTCTCGCGACAGGGTGGCGGAGGCAAGCACAGCCAACGATCCATTCCTCTGAACAAGAGAAAAACTGGCCATCATGGTTACAAAAACATCGACTTTTACTCTCTCTATGAGGCCACTGAGGTCGAGGCGAAAGATGAGGATATTGATCAAGCACCCTGGGAATATCGTGACGTCGGCCAACGATTTCTGCACGAGAAGAGTGTGGAATCCCGAAATTGGTTTGGCTCAATTGAAATCAAGCGTGTCAATGACCGAATTCCGACCTCTGTGTGCCGGCCAAAATCTCTAAAAATGGCGCTTTCCAAAATTGCTGCACCGGGAGATTGGAGCGAAGACTGGTACACAACCTGGAAATCGCGAAAGGACAATCCCAACAATTTGATATCTTTCGCTCAGGATGAAACATTGAAAACAGAAGGGAACCAGACTGGCTCTGACTCTACGAATTTTTACAGTGACAGCTCTTCTACGAAGAAATATGTTGTTGAAATTGGATCATTCTGTCCGGTGCGCGTTAGGAACGGTGAGCGCATAAGTAGGGTCCATTTTGCATTTACGAGCTCCTTGCGACAGAGCAGATGGAGGAAGAAATATCTCAAGGGTTCTTTGTTTCCGGCTCATTAGTTATTGGCCCTCCATGTGGTGACGGTCATGTTGGAATATTAATGATTTGGAGTCACAATATATGTAGAGTTCTTGCAAGTATGAAGTTGTGCATCAAGAACTAATCTTCATGTTGGAAAATCAACTGTGCTACACATCCTTCACTTTTATGTATGGCGGATAACCTTTGAGAGCATGTGTTGGGCAGAGGAAATGAACAGCATAGTTTGTATTTATGGATGATAGTTAACGATAATCAACATTATTTGTGTGTGACAATAGAAGACTGCATCAAATTGCACAATGCTTATGCAAGCAACAACATGTGAAAGTAATAGCTCATTAGTAGGTACCGAGGATGTGAAGTCTATGTATGAATGGAATGTGACATATCGGGACAATATTAATGGTAATCAGGTCCTTGTCTGGTTCAAATGACTGATTCGAGATCATTCCCATGTTTTGACACAATTCTAAACATTTCAAGAGTATGGTATGATAGACACGTTGCTATTGGTGCCAGGTTGATGTTAAGCACCATCGACCCTTGTCTATTTTTGAATCTTCTCAATAATATATTTACATTTTCTTCAACACCCATTTGCTGTTACATAATGCAATATTGCTTGTATTCCATCTGGGGTGATGTAAAGTGCACCCCTTATCGTACAACCCCATCTCTACCCACTTGCTGCCCAAACTGTAAAATTAGATTAGTGTACACCAAATGAAGGGTGTAATGAGCTAACACAATTTCTCTATTTTTTGGTGTTACTTAACACAATTTCTCGATTTTAAATTTAGGCATACTACATTGGCAGTGTTAGTTAACAGGATTCAGGGTAAGTCCATGTTAGAACATAAAAGTCCTCAGATCGCGAGAAACTGTATGAGTTCCTACGTAGGATACCTACGCGACAGACGTATAATAGCCCACGTTATTGTGGAACGCGTTTCAAGTTTGAAAAACAGGCAACGAAAGCAGTTGACAACAACATGATGAACGTCACCACGCCAGCATTGAACACCTCTCAAAGAGAGATGCCAATGCT
>JALLAS010001155.1:0-10135 GCA_036939415.1 Detonula confervacea
GCAATCTGAAGGAATTAGGGTTGCTCAAGATGAAGTGATTTTCTGCTGTGTGAAATACTAGAAGAGCAGAAAATATGATGTGAGTATCGTGATTGAAAGCAACTGTATATGAACGAGACATCAATCTGCAAAACATCAACAGCTCAACTCACTTCCATCAACAGAATATGGCTGTACTACAATTGTAATGGCAGAACGCCTCGGCACTCGCCTTCTGAGTCTCCAACCTTCAAACCAGGCTATGGCTCTTCATCCAGTGTACCAGCCAAAAAGTACATCAACCTCCTAGGAGCGGAGGTCATGCACTCCTTGAAACTTGACGTTGAAGCAAGCCACTGGGAGGAGTGGCCCGGCCCGCTCTCCTCCAGCACGGATGACCAGATTATGTAATTCCTCGAGAAATTGGTAGGCAGTCATCAATGCCAGCTCCAAAGCAATCCCTGACTTTATGCTTACGATGACGATGGCGATGTGGCATACGTCCCAAGGTTTCCTCATCAACCCGGACCTAGCACCTTGCCTTCTCCACCCCATGGTTCAGGACTTGTACCGCCTGGCTAGTAACCCCGACTCCCTCATCTTACGATGTTTAAAGCTCCTCCTTCCCCACATAGCCAAAGTAGCCTGTGGACCCCGCTGCCCGAACGAACCAACCATCTCCTCACCAAAGTATCCAACCCACAGCGCCATAGGACGCATCCGTAGCCACTACAGTAAAGGTCTAGTGGATGCCTTTTAGGCTCACCGTGGAGGCTCCCCTCACGTTTATCACTTGCCCAGCCTACTCTCACCCCATATGTCCTACCCACTAATAGCTATGAGCAGAAGCAACCCATCATACAGGCTGTGCAACAACCTCTTCACATACACCATCCTACACAAGCTCAGGCTCCCTCTTTGGGACCCAGTCAACCTCCCAACGTACTGATGCGGGAAACAACATGACTGCTGGGGAGACCACACCTTCAGTTGTGTGGCCAACAGGAAATTGGGGGCGTACAATGCCATCGTGCAAGGGACTGACATGGCACTACAGCATCCACTCTCCCATGCAGGATACTTACTACCGCATGGGAAGGTGGACACGGAAAGGCTAGACATGATGCATAATGCCTGGCAATGGCAACTCCCGGCCCCGTGACTGGTGCTGCGACATTGACCAAACAACAACAAATTAAATGATAGCCACCTGCCCTTACAACACTCTCGGAGGCGATGTCACCTGTATCACACCAATTGAGGAGTCTGAGCCTGTAGGTTCTGTGAATGTCAAAGAAATCATCACGGCGGCTGTCGTGAAATATTTGCAAGCCTACGAGTGCCAGAAACTCATGCGATAAGGTACCAGTGACACCGTCACGGAGGGCAAGATTCCAGATAATACACTCTATGGAGAATTGATCTCGAGGAAAATTATCCTCACCCCAATGCCAATTTACCCACATGGTAAATGGGGACCAATGTTTGACTTGTTCCTCTTTAATACCAGGCCTCCAGAGCCACTTGTATTTCGGGCCAACAGACCAAATGCGACCAAAATGCACAGCCTGGCCACAAGCCATCATTGTCCGCTGGGCATCATATACCAACGGCATGCATCAAATGGAAGTGGCTCAAACGCGCCAAATTATATGGGCACTCACACACCGCGCCTACAGTATATTCAGCAGCAGCTAGGTCCTACTATCACGAAAGCATATGCACAGCTGCTGCGGATCGCCGAAATACAAATAGGCGACCGAATGTGACCACACCAAGCCACCACCCGGTGCCCACCAGGTTTTGAATCACCCCAGCCCCAGTCCGACTTGATTCGCATGTCTGCTTATCACACGGTACCCCCTAGTTAGATAGCAACATAAGATAATGAGAACATATTATGTACAAAATAGTTCGTTGGTGCCTATCTAAAATGGCACTCCCCTTGTATGTAACTAACTATATCAATTCTTGTGTGTGTGCCATCCTGGATATCGTATCTACTCAATCACAATCATAATTAGAAATAGATTCAGACTACAATTCTGGGTTTTAGTTTGGTCATTCATACGGTGTACACGAATTTAACTATAGTCTGGATAGCAAGTTATTAGAGATGGGAGTTGTGCGATAAGCGGTGCACTGTACATCACCACAGATGGAATAAGTATTGCTTCGCTGCATCATTATCTGTTTATTCTAGAAAGTCAAGTTTCTGCGCTATCCATTTACTGTGAGATATGACTGTCAAGTAGGATATAATTTTGTCAATATATCTTCATTCTACCTCGAGTTACCTACATCTAGCTGAAGGCATGGGCTATGATTGAATTGAAGCTTTTGCCCCAAACCCAATGGGTTTAATCCAGAAAGATACCTTACAATCCCCATTGTCGATTTGATACTGTGGTAGTGTCTGGGGACCACAACTAGCAGTGCCAAGGCCAGTCTGTGCGTCGTCAATACGAACAAACATTGTGTCTTTGGAAGGCTCTAACTCACGAACGTGACGTGCTGCGAAGAGCTGAGCATCAGTACACCGGGATACAGAAAAATCTGGACATGTATTCGTTGGGAGCAAAAGTAAACCCTTTTTCCCGGCTAGAACATCACTTATATCGTTCTTGGGGGTAGTTGTAGCTTCGTTTAGTGGCCGCTTATCTGTACTGTCTGGCCCAGGCTCCGAGAAGAAACTGAAACATGAAAAAATGCATGCATGAGAAAAAATGACAACCACGCATTGGCCATTGGCCAGGCGATGTTTACGTTTGATGGATCTGCGTGAATATCATACTACTTCCTATGTATGAAATCTTCATCCGCATAAATAATTAACAATTCCTACGCATGTGATGTCAAAACATCAAGTCGCCACTCGCTCGCTGTCCTCTGCCCGCCCGCCAGCGATATCGATCCTGCGGACATAAAGAACAAAGAAGGGAGCGAAGACCTTTTTCCCTCGTTTGAGACAATTCCAAGAAATCGAAATCGAAGAGAAGCAAAGCTATTGATCACCATGTCTCCATCTACGATATGGTACCCATCAAGTCAGCCACGATGCGCTGCATCGGCAATTGCCACCATAGTCATATGCTGCCGAACGTGCATATTGTACTACCTGGGTGCCACCCAATGAGTCGACTCATAACATGCATCCCCAGCCACACCAAAATTGTCGGCCTAGCTCTAATTTTAGTGTGCATCCAGCTATTGTACATAATGTGTACTCCTAGCATGCAGCGCATCGGGAAAAACAATGAGAACTCCTCTTGGCACGATCAACATATGACCGAGGACCCAAGGCTCGCTGAGCATCTTCTCTGTTCCTCCTCCCACTCCTCGCTCTTTTCTCTAGCTCAGCTCCTTCGTACACTCCATAAAAAGAACTATACAATATTGGACGCAATCCCCATGTTCTTTCATGTCTTTGAAACTCTTTGAAACACATTACCACTTGAATTACCTGATGCCAGAATGTTGATCGGTGCTAACAAGATCGTGGTCGGACTCGTTTTGCTTGCATATCGAGAACAGCCTCAGGCTTCTGCAGCATTAAGTCTTGTCAATTTAACGGAACACCATCAATTCGCCGACGAACTCACAACATTGCTGTATACAAAAGACAATGAATGCACGTCATCGCTGGGCGTGTCCATGGCCTTCTCTTTGATTTATCCCGGATCTACGGGAGATGGAAAAGATCAGATACGTAATGTGCTGGGATACCCAACAGGATCGAATGCGCAACTTGTTTGGGAGGACACGGCACAAAGAATGCTTGGCGGTTCAGATGGGCGGTGTGTAGGAAATGTGTATGATGGAGTTTGCGAATCAGAGGCACCTCTTTTGAAAATAGCAAACAGCATATGGTTCGACGATGGGAATACCTTGGATCAAGGCTACGAATTAGTTGTTGGACATTATGCAAAACAAATTGATTTTGAAGCAGATGATTCTTCCCGTGCTGTCAACGATTGGGTCAAGAACTCTACAAATGGCTTGATTGAGTCAATTGTTGACGCTGACAAACCTCTATATCCACCATATGTTCTAATTGCAATCAACTCCATCTATCTCAAGGCATCTTGGGCAGAACAATTCTCAAAGTACAAAACAAATCTGGATTCATTTTATGCTTCATCTGCAAAGGATGTGAATGAGGCATTGGATGCTCATTTCATGAACAATGTGGAATACTTTCCATATTCTCATGATATGGTGCATGGATATCAAGTGATTGACTTGCCATTTGCCGCATCAAACATGTCCATGATCTTTGCACTTCCAATGAATGACAATGTTGATGCAATTACATCAATTGATCTCATCACAGCTCTGAGCAATTTGAGCTCCACCCGTGTAGCCCTGTCTGTACCCAAGTTCAAGTTTGAATCCAAGTACGATGACGGATTGAAAGATGCCCTCATGTCAACTGGTATTACTGCCCCATTCACCGAGGGATCTGGAGCTTTATGCGGCATATTCGAGAACGCTGCCAACTGCGAGAAGCTCATCATCGATAAGGTAGTTCAAAAGACTTTCGTTGATGTGAACGAGGAAGGTGTCGAAGCAGCTGCGGTGACCATGGTGGGGGTTAGCATGACTTCCGCTGGACCTCAAGATACCAATGATCCTGTGCTCATGGTGCTCGATCATCCATTCCAGTTCTTTATTTATGACAAGTCAGAGGACTTGGTACTCTTCGAGGGGCGTCTTGGCGAGCCGGAGCTTCCGGAAGGTACGCTGGATATCGGTTTGATGGGCGGGAAGCATTCCGATAGTGACTTTTGGTTGAACAATTTTGGCGTCACACCTGTGGATCCGCCAGATGTGGCAGGGATAGTGAGTGAAACTCACGGGCCAACCCTGAGCCCAGTGGTGGAACCGAGCATGCCGCCCATTTTGGCCGCAAGTGTTGATCCCGCAGAACATCAGAAATTCGCCGATGATCTCACCACAATCATATACACGAAGGCAAATGAATGCTCATCTGCTTTGGGCGTTTCAATGGCATTTTCATTGCTGTTTCCCGGATGCACCGATGATGGGATTACCGAAGTCCGCGATGTCATGCGCTATCCAGCTGGATCGAACATGCAGCTGGTATGGGAAGGAGCGACGCAACGAATGCTTAGCGCTTCGGCAGGTCAGTGCATTGCTGCTGGATACTTGGATACGTGTGAGGAGGATGCACCTCTTTTGCAAATTGCCAACAGTGTGTGGCTTGACAACGATGATACCTTGAATCAAGAGTATGCGTTGGTTGTTGGTGACTATGTCATACAAATTGATTTCAAAGCAGATGATTCTCCGATCATTGTCAATGAATGGGTCAAAAATTCCACGAACGGCTTGATCGATTCTATCGTTGACGAAAGCAAGCCACTGTTCCCGCCATATGTCCTCCTTGCAGTCAACTCCATCTATCTTAAGGCACGCTGGAATGAACAATTTGAAGAGAGATTCACAAATCTGGATTCATTTTATGCTTCGCCTTCAAGAAATGATCAAGTGGCAGAGGCTCATTTCATGAACATAGTGGAAGAATTCCATTACTCCCATGATGCACTCTCTGGCTTTCAAGTCATCGATTTGCCGTTCGCGACATCGGAGATGTCCATGATCTTTGTGCTTCCCATGAGCGATGATAGTCAAGCAGTTGAGTCAAGTGACTTGATCCCAACCTTGGATAGCCTGCTGTACACCCGCGTTGCGCTGTCCGTGCCCAAGTTCAAGTTCGAATCACAGTACAAAGAAAACTTGAAAGATGCCCTAAAACAGCTTGGTATTGTTGCTCCATTTACCATGGGAGCAGGAGCTTTGTGTGGTCTGTTTGAAGATGTTACGGACTGTGAGAACATTTTCATTGGTGATGTCATTCAAAAGACTGTTATTGAGGTGAATGAGAAAGGTGTGGAGGCGGCTGCAGTGACCGTGGCCATGGCTATGGTCGGTTCCGTTCCAGGTGTCGACCCCAATGCACCCCCGCTCATGATCCTGGACCATCCTTTTCAGTTCTTCATCTACGATAAGTCGGAAGACTTGGTGCTGTTTGAAGGCCGTGTCGGCGAGCCCGAGGTCCCGGAAACGGAACCTGCGGTGCCGCTTCTTGACGCAGCTCATTCGGACCCAGATTTTTGGACGAGTAATTTTTATTACAATAGTGTTGATCCGGTTGATCCATCAGCAGTGGATGAAATGCCATTGACAACCGATAATCCCACTTCATCTCCAACGAAGCGTGCTACTGTCAGCTCTACGATTGCACCTACCAATAAGGCAACTGACTCATCTACAACTGAGCCTACATTAGCATCTGGGCCGTCTACGTCTCCATCGCCAACGAATCCCGCGACCTCTGGTTCTACGATTGGGCCCACCAATAAGGCGGCCGGCTCATCTACAACTGAGCCTACACTGGCATCTGGGTCGTCTACGTCTCCATCGCCAACGAATCCCACGACCTCTGGTTCTACGATTGGGCCCACCAATAAGGCAACAGACTCATCTACAACTGAGCCTACATTGCCATCTGAGACTGCTGCCGTTTCAAGCCAACCTAGTGTGGTCCCTGATTCGTCGTCTACCACTCAGCCTACAACGGCATCTGTCTCGTCAGTAACGTCTAATCCCTCAATGGCATCTGATCCTACATTTCCTCCATCTAGGAAACCTGATACATCTTCCGGCACTGATGTGACTACCAAAAGAGTTATCTCACTGTTGGCTTTCATGGTTTTAGCCTCTGCTTTGGTGTTTTCTCGATAGAGATGGTAGCACCTTCACTGGTTGTCTCTGTGATACACAAGTCAGCTTGCGTCAAACTTTCTTAATTTGTTAAGACTTTCTATTCCATAAAATAGGTAGGCACTAGTATATTGCTCAAGTTGATTTTGCAAACAAACTCTCTAGAAAGTTCCTCAAACAATACCTTAGCATGACTAATAGCAACAGCACAGCGAATTACAATCGAAATACGAGACCTATCATCTACCAAGAAAGCACTAATGCAGATGCCAAAACAATCGAAGCCAACATCGAAGATCCTGTGACAACATTGCCCACAGATGTAGGATCAGATGCCATGGTGGGAGACGACGTTGGTGGATCAGGTGCTGCCGTAGCTTTAGTCGTAGTCACATCAGAGCCCCCGCCAGGTTGAGTTGTAGTGGTAGAGTCAGCCAAAGATGTAGGATCGGATGCAGTCGCATCAGAGCCCCCGCCAGGTTGAGTTGTAGTGGTACTAGAGCTAGCCACAGATGTAGGGTCAGACGTAGACGACCCAGATGCCAGAGTAGCCCCGGTTGTAGATGACTCGGTAGCCTTTGTGGTGGTCGTGCTGCTGGTGTCAGTGACAACCAATGCCACCGCTGGCGGATCCACGACTGTCTCGACTCCAAATTCGTTCAACCAAAAGTCATTGTCGGAATGCTTCCCCTCCGTCAAAGCCATCTCCGGCATACCTTCCGGAAGCTCCGGCGCGCCAAGACGCCCCTCGAACAGCACCAAGTCCTCTGTTTTGTCATAAATAAAGAACTGGAACGGATGATCGAGCACCATGAGTACGGGGTCATCAGTGATAACAGGTCCGATAGAAGTCAAGCTAACCCCCACCATCGTCACGGCCGCTGCTTCAACACCTTCCTCATTCACATCAATGATTGTCTTTTGGACTACCTTATCAATGATGAGCTTCTCGCAGTTGGAAGCATTCTCGAATATTCCGCACAAAGCCCTTGATCCCTCGGTGAACGGAGCAGTGATGCCAGTTGACATGAGTGCATCTTTCAATCCGTCATCGTACTTGGATTCAAACTTGAACTTGGGCACTGACAGAGCAACACGGGTGGAGCTCAAATTTTCCAAAGCTGCGATAAGATCCCTCGATGTGACTGCATCAAAAACGTGGGCGACGGTGTCTCCTTCGCCATTCGTTGCAACGTAATTGGGAAGCACAAAGATCATGGACATTGTCGATGACGCAAATGGCAAGTCAATCACTTGATACCCAGGCAGCGCATCATGAGAATATGAAAAGTAGTCCACATTGTTCATGAAATGAGCATCCGATGCCTCATTCACATCCTTTGCAGAGGTGGCATAGAAAGAATCCAGATTTGTTTTATACTTTGGGAATTGTTCTGCCCAAGATGCCTTGAGATAGATGGAGTTGATTGCAAGTAGGACATATGGTGGATATAGTGGTTTGCTTTCGTCCACGATGGAATCAATCAAGCCATTCGTGGAATCGCTGACCCATTCATTGACAATCACTGGAGAATCCGCTGCTTCAAAGTCGATTTGCTTGGCATACTCGCCAACCACCGCTTCGTAACTGGTATTCAAAGTATCCCCATCATCAAACCAAACGCTATTGGCAATCTGAAGCAACGGGGCATCGGCATCGCAAAAGGAGCCTTCCGCACATCCACCAGGTGAAGCTGCAAGCATTCTCTGCGTTTGATCCTCCCACACAAGCTGCATATTCGTATCATCTGGATAGCCCATCACATCCTTGATTTCAGTTATGCCATCATCAGTGCAGCCAGGATAGACCAACGAGAATGCCATGGAAACGCCCAACGCGGAAGAGCATTCATTTGCCTTCGTGTAAAGATTTGATGTGAGCTCGTCCGCGAAGCTTTGCTGATTGGAAGGTTCGACATTGGCCGATGCCGTGCGGGTTGCTAAGGCAGCGAGGGTTGCTGGGAGGGCCCGATGATAGCCAATCATAATTGATGATGTTCACGTGTATCCTTGTTTAGTAATATCAATACACTGGTATTATGATGAGATTGGTCGAGATTTTATGATATGCAAATAATTAAACGATGCTGTATAATTATTGCGGTGTTGTGTGTTGTGTCAGCTGAGTAATTTTGGTCTTGAAAACGATTCGTACCAAATGGGAGATGGGAAGAGCGATGAGAGGCGCTGAATGAGACGATGCTCCTGTATTATTATTGTGCACGCCATTCATCCATTTCATCCACTGCTTTCTTCCTTTGGGCTCTTGATCTCTCTTGATCGTGCCAAAGGAGACATGCAGAATCCCACCAATCATCACTGCAAACCACAGCAAACCACAGCAAACACAAAACGTGTTGGTTCCCGCCACGTTTTGGTTTGTTGTTGTGAACGCACGCACTGGGCATGATCACAAAACACTGTGGTGACTGGTTTCAAACCGTTGAACCTCGTTGAACACACGGCCACTCACAGTTTGATCACAGTCACGCGTATCACGCCACAGTTCACTGCCACGGCAATGAATGCTTGCACTATTTTTGAAGACACACACTCCAGCGATCNCATAAAGCGCTTCCTGAGTACCAAGTGGTTGCCTTGCCATTTGCATCATCACAGATGTCTATGATCTTCGTACTTCCGATGAATGAAAAAGCTCGACCCATTCTATCAAGTGACTTGATCCCAGCCTTGGATAACTTGGAGTACAATCGTGTTGCATTGTCCGTCCCCAAATTCAAGTTTGGATCCATGTACGAGGATGATCTGAAATCAGCGATTGCTCAAACTGGGATCGTTGCTCCATTCAATGGAGGGTCTTTGTGTGGTCTATTCAAAGATGACAATGGTTGCGAGGGATTGGTCATTGACAAAGTGATTCAGAAGACTGTGATTGATGTGAATGAGGAGGGAGTTGAGGCAGCTGCGGTAACAGCAATATTTGTTCTGGAATCTGCAGGGCCTGTGTACCCTGATGAGCCTGTACTCATGGTTCTTGACCACCCTTTCCAGTTCTTTATCTACGACAAATCGGAAGATCTCGTGCTGTTCGAAGGTCGCCTGGGTATGCCAAAAGTCCCATACATCGAGCCAACAACGCAATTCCTTGATTCAGTGCACTCTGAAATTGATTTTTGGCTGAAGGAATTCAATGTAGATCCCGCAGATCCTTATGAAGACATCATGGCCGCCAATAATACCACCAGCCCAACGGCATCACCTGATAGTTTGTCTAGTGCCAAGCCAGCGACCAATTCAGCAGGATTGCATCTTTTCATCATTTGCTTTGGGATTTGCTTGGTTGAGATGGGAGCTGACATCTGGGTTATAGTTTGTTTAGGCATTGTGTTGGGTATCGTGATTTAGTGTTAGCTTTCATTTTCGTGCACCTCTGGATCACGTAGTTATT
>JALLAS010001156.1:0-10144 GCA_036939415.1 Detonula confervacea
CTTATTTCGTACGTACGTATGTATCGTACATAGGGCCTCATACAGGATCTTGCTGCTCTTCTAAACTACTCTAGGAGTAAAGGAACAACATAATTATTTATCAACTTATTTTTTCTTGACTTTACTGAAGATCCACCTTGGATCCACAGTCCACAGAAGATTGCTCTTTATCTTTATTGCAGTTCGTTGTGCAAACATTGCATCTTCTTCTCTCTCATCTCGGGCGGGCGGTGTGTCCTTGTCGTTTCAGATTGCATAGATACTATTCCTACGTTTCAACTTAGGATACGCTCAAATTTTCTCTTTATGTCCCAACTATTCCATCTCACAATTTTTCAGTGAATGAACGCCGAATGCCAATGCAGGCCAATGTAATGCCACTCTCAGCAGCTCTCAGCCACTGCCACACGGAAAAGCAACTGGTGTGAATGCAATAATTGGACATGATACAGAATTAACCAACGTCCCCAGTACGAAGTAGAGGGATCATCATTATCTCATCCACGCGGCATCCTTGCAGAGCTTTTTTCGTGTTGCCCATCCCGATCCTGAACAACCTACCATGATACGTTCCAACCCTACCACCGGCACCGGGAATCAATCCCCTTATGGCCGAACACAACGAATTAAGAGCGCACAGCACCGGCGCATTACCCTGTCGGGAATTTGCAAGGTCGTCGCGGCTCTCTCGTTGGCAGGTCTGATGTTTGGGATTCAAAATAATTTCATGCGAACTCCGGCGTCGAAATCGTCAAACCGTGCGAAGGGCAGCCGTGTGAAGGATGCTGTGGTAGTGCCTGCTGACAATTCTGGATCAAATACTGAATGGGTCACTATCACCGAGACTGACACGAATGATGGGGCCGATAAATCGGCTGCTGTGTCTTCTCTTTCCAATGACGAACCAGTTAGTGATGATATGAGTGATGAAGCCAGTTCATTGTCAACACATTCAAAGTCCAAGGATGAAGAAGACGCCGAAGCTGGAGATGATAATGATGGTGAAGCCAACGACATATCTAATCCTGAGGATATTGTTCCTTCAGAGAAGCAGTTGTACAACGATCCAAAGAAGGGGAATGCGCCGTCCCAATCCTTGAGACAACGGCAGACTCCTTTTCCGAGAATAATATCCATCAATGGCGACAAATACAGCTCGCTCACCTATTTGAGAAAGAAAACAGATGATGAAGAAGAACCACGCAAAATCATCATCAGCAAATCAGCAATCGCAGAGCAAGAACGTCTCAAGGATTCCGACGACTTTAGCTACAGGGATCCACTCTTCGAAGGAGAATGCGTCCCCATGCAGAAATGGCAAGAAACTTCCTTCCCCAATTGCAATCAATTTCACGAGTTTGACTATTATGGAAAGTCAAAAACTGGAGAATTCGAGTACTGGACGAATGGGGGGTACAATCACATCTTCTACGCCGATGAGGAGGACAAGCCACAGGATCCTGCATTGATCTTTAAGGTATTGAAGTGGGGGACATATTATACGGATCGTAACTTTGATCGGGTGCGGCGTGATGGACTTATATTGGAGCGACTGACGAGCAGTCCTCATGGTGGGTACCTACTATTGCACTCGGGGATATCTGTTATGAATATGTTTTCAAACTTACTCATGTATGGTACCATTGGCATTTCATCTTTTGTTACAGTTTTGGATACCTATGGTTTTTGCGGTTTTGGCGTCCTAACTCCCTATGCCGATGGGGGTGACTTCAGCAGCGAAATGAGTGCATGGCGAAGGGGTAAGATTAAGCTGTCGCCAAAGACTAGACTGAAGTATGCGTATGAAGTCTCAGCGGGTCTGGCTGCAGTCCATGATATCGACGGAGAGGGGATGTCCTCGGTGGCGCATGGAGATTTGAAAGGGGGGCAATACTTATTCCTTAATGGAGATATTAAGTTGGGGGATTTCAATCGGGGTCGCTTTTTGAGGAGAAACTCGACAGCGCCCGACACGGCATGCACGTACACGATTGGAAAGAACGATGCTGCCTTTCGCTCGCCCGAAGAGTACGAATATCTACCGCAGACGAGCGCCATCGATGTCTACGCTTTGGGTTCACTCATATACTATATATTGACGGGACATGAGGCTTGGCATGATACAGATACGAGAAAAGCTCAAAAGTACATTCGAAAGGGCGAGCTCCCGGAAATCCAGGAGGAAATCCTGAAATCCAAAGACCCTGTGGATTTGGCGCTAAGGGGGGCCATTGATATGTGCTATGTCTTTGACCCGAAGAAACGAGCAAAGGCGGGGGCTGTAGCTTCATTTCTACAAAAGCGACTCTCGGAGCTACAATAAGATTAGAGATGGCTGATCCGTGGCTGAGAGTGTGTGGGCAAGAATGGCACCACAATTTATACGTAAAGGTCTCGATCTGGCTGGCTGCTCCAGAAGTTCCACCTCGCCAGATTTTTATTTGAGTTGAAATCAATCTCATCGTCGATCTCAAAAGTTTTCATTTTTCCAAGTTGGAATCTTTTCTCCGAAGTTTTGTGTCTTGATCCATCATTTTTTCGATTGAGTCTTGATTTGAGCGACCATCCTGGATCCTAGCCTTCTCAGCCACCCGTGCAGTGCCATTGTCCCATCGCCGTATACCAATAAGGTGCTGATCCGGTGGCAGCCATTATTCGTGAGAACAAAATCAATTATGGCGTCATTTATCTGTGGGCCTTACAAAGGTGGCATCGATCAGCTCTCAATTTCAATTTATGTTGTTGATCGGAAGCGAGATGGGTACGCAAAAACAGAACTCCCAGATGGTTCAGCGGCGGCAGATGGCTCGAATGTGGTAAAGCTAATTAAAGATCCATGTGACTCATACTTGCTTCTCTTACATCAAAGTAAAGATGATGCTGCCAATCCTCGCGCTGATAGTGACATTCAGAGAGTCTCCATGTTTAGAATTTTCGAAAGGATGAGTGAATCCATACATAACGGTGGTCCTACTTGGCGCCTGTCTCGTGCCTCACCAACCAACTACACTCTTGAGCGAATTGAACAAAGCGAGTTGATATCCATGTGCGGAGAAACACTCATCCTAGACCAATGCAGCAACTCGGAAGAAATCCAACAAACAATGAAAGAATTGAAGCTATCAACGTCAAGTATCTTTTGTAACGCTGGTCTATGCCAAAAGGATAAAGCATCGAGTCTGACAATTGAATCAGCGCATTGCGACCTTTTCGCAGAGGCTGTTCGTTTCCCATTGGATGGAGCAAGTGCCAATATTTCTGGTAACCCAGGGCCACTATCTTTGCCGAGTACAACGGGCCAAAGAAAGTACAGTGACAAAACTGGACTTGTAATTACAGTTCGCCATCCACCGGCCGCAAAATCACATGCCTCTTTGGCTCATGAGATCGAGAGCGAAGCCAACAAGAAACGGAAAAGGGATGACGACTTGCATTTGGCAGCTACGATTGCTGCACCCGCGAATGACCCGTTTTCTGTTCAGAAACCGCCCGTTCAAACATTGCATTTGGCAACTACCAGTGCTGAACCAGCCAATGACCCTGTTTCTATTCAGAAGCAGCATGTTCAAACATTGAACGTTTTCAGCGCCGATCCTGACGATTTCTACTTTATTTTACCAGAAGACAAGGACTACTTGACGGATTACTATTTCCTCTTGTTCGCGCAAGTCAAACGGGGCGCCATGAACGAATATGACCTGACCAAATCCAATCGCTCAAAATGTAGCAAGTTTAACCTCAACTACCCAGGCCTTCGATGTCGCCATTGTGGAGGAAACGAACGGGTGAGCCCAGACGGAAGCATTGTATATAATTCTTGCATCATCCTTCATGACCTCACCGCCCAGAATTTCTGTCCCACAATGTAGGGAAGTTACTTTCCTTCAAACAGCAAAAATTTGCAGGCTTGCACTGCTACACTCCATACACATTTGCTCAAATGTAAGCTTTCATTGAAAACGCTTCCATTCAAATTGAAATTTATTACATACCCTCACTTTGATTTTACAATATTGTTATTATGTCTGTCTAGGTCGAAAGACCCCTGCATCTGTAATTAGTGCTTTGAAGCTAACTAAGTGTACACATAAGTATGAGGTGATGAATAAGCCAACTGGTAAGTATTGCACTTGATAACAATAAACTACAACTGTGCTGGCCAAACCAAGATCATATCTCATTGTTTCCGTGCAGGTGCTCAAACATTTTTCTTCGAGGGGTTATGGGAGAGGATCCATGCTGATTCATTTAGGGTAAATGGCTCTGCTAAAGCTGTGATTGCTAACAAATTGAACGCAATTGTGCAGCAGCAGAGTGTGAAAGGAGCAGTGATACCCAATGTCGTTAGCTATGATGATCCTGCAGACCATCAAGCATTGGCGGCTGTTACCGATGAAGATTTTGATATTGCACTAGATCTGCTAAGGAGAGCGCCAACTCCAGACAATTGTACCAAATTTTACGAGAAGACCCCTGAGGTCAACATTTCGCCTGCACCTGTCGTCAAATCACCAATTGCAACCAAGATCAGTTCAAGTGGCGAGAGATACCACAATGGTTCATTTGTTGTATATGGTTACGACCAAGGATGCGATTCACATGTCTCAAAGAAAAAGAAGAAGATTAGCCTGGACGACGGAAAAACGAGGAAATTTACAAGAGGCGACGAAATCCTCTTGGTGAAAGGAGTCGTTCGATACGGTAAGACTAGTTGGAAACGTATATACGACGAAGAACCTGGACTGCACCATATCAAACAGTCTTGTTTGAAGGATCGAGCAAGATCCCGGAGGTTTCAAGCCCTTCTTGAAAGAGTCGATCTCGATCCATCTCTTCTGGATAGGCCTGATGATCTCTGCGGCAGTCCTACTCAGCGGGTATACGAGGATTACCGACCAACACAATCAGCGCTTAGCTCGCCCCTGGAAACAGATGATATGTTTTCTGTTTCGCGTCCATTAACCATGGTTGGCAGCGAAGTGAGCCAAGCCTTGAATGCACAGCCAGATCTGACTTCAGAGATAGATGAATATTATAGGTCATTTGCACCTTACTAACCTGCTTATTTGCAGCTCGATTAGTCTTCAAGGCATCAGGAACAAAATCAACTCCAGTTAATGATGTAGAATGAATTCCTAATTAAATCCTATCTTCAGTTGTCTGTTAAATTGATATCAATTTTTCGTTGTCTTTCAACTGCTTGTTGTATGCTGACTCAAAATTAGCAATTCCCTATTCCAGATTTCACTTCTGAAATCTCTCAAGGCAACATGTGACAAGACACCTAGACACTCTCATTGAAACTGTACAATACTTCAGTTTACCAGCATAAATTCCTTGGGCCCAGGAATGACANAGACTTGACACTATTCAGTTCTATGGAGACCTCACCGAGGGTAGTTATTTCATTCCTATGCTTCATCCTCTTCCTCCGCCATTTGTTGTATTGCGTTCTCCATACTGCTCCACACTCTTGCGGCATCATCACCGTCAAATATATTGTGAAATCTGATTTACAGGTTTCGTTTGGAGCGGTAAGTACACGGACATAAATCAATACATTAAAAGTGATGCCAAGATCAACAGAAACAAACTTACACACGCTCACGAAGCTCATTCGAGTTCATCCCTTCAAGACCCACATTTCCATCGAAATCGTAGTGCTGTATGCCCACACATGGACCTGCGGGGTAATGAACAGTTAGAAATGTCACCAAATAGGCATCAACAATTATCGCGGCTTCGTGAAAAATGGTAACAGGTACTGACCCAATTTGCAATTTTTGCCGCCCTGACAGCCACCATCTTCTATAATCACGCATTTCTCCAAACCCGCTTCTTGAGCACATGCGTAGATTTCGCCTAGTGCGTTGTATTGATCCAATCCTTGCTCCTTTAACTTCCTGGAACAATTTGTGGACGTGCAGACTTGTATGGTGAACTGAGAGGCAATATCAGGGTCTAGGGATGGCTTGGTAGGAATTTCTGTAGCTGATGCATCCTCGGTGGTTGATTTCAATGGACCTGTGTGGGTGATCGGCCGAGCCGAACTCGAAGGTTTGCTCAAGTTGAAGGCAGAACAAGGATTAATAGCTGCGGCCGTAGCCAGGAGAACGAATGCCGGTGATACCATGATTGACGAAGATTGATGAAGATTGATGAAATCTGCTGAAACGTATTGACTGCTAACTGCTTTTTCACCAGTAACTTTTCTTCGTGAAACACAATGAACGATGTTGCTTCAGTCTTCAGTTGCTTCCATTGCGTGCTCGCACGGATGCGGTGCTGGGTAGCTAGCTGGCGCCGGGGGCTCGGGTGGGCGTCGTCNACATCGTGGCGTAAATCGCGGCGGCATTCGTCGTGGCGTCATCCGAACTCCTGCTGGCTGGCGCCGGGGGCTCGGGTGGGCGTCGTCGTCGTCATCACGATAGATCCGAGAGGCAGAAAGATCGAGGCAACAGGCAGCCAACAGCAACAGCTTTTGAGTTTGGCCGCAGAGTCAGATTTGAGATGACAATTAATGAGATTTGTTCCGTCGATGTGGCGAACGAACCGCCATATCTGATACTAATTCCTCAAGTAATCTCTACGTGACACCTCAAAATATTCAACGTCGCATGCATGTCTATGCATACATGTGCTGCACCACGAGCGAGCGGCCTCCTCCAACATCTGAAACCATTCCGCTCCTGCTATTCCCAGCAACAATCACTTCACATCAAAGAACAACAGGAGCCTACACCGAAGCACGAGCCTGCACGAGCCACGCGACATCTAAACGAAAGGCTTCGTCACCATGACAATATCCCATGCCGCCAATAAAATGGGCGAATACTGCGACGCCATCACTGGTGTCGAAGGTTCATCGGGGGTGAGTCGCCGCTGCAACATCAACGGGAGAGGCCTTGATGAATGTTTGCCATCAGCGCCATCACCATCAACTTGTTTGCCTGGACTCTTTCCGTGTGATGCTCTACTTTCCGACGCTAATGTCGTTGATTTTCCTCCATCTTCATTCTAATACCATTAGTATGTTATCCTGCTCCTGTGCACCATAATTGGTTACATCTGGGTAAATGATGGATTTCAGGTCAATGGAGCTTCCAAGCAGGTTGAGGAGGAGGAGGAAGAGGAGGAGCCCGACCCAGTCCGCAATTTCACCATGAAACAACTACGACACTTTGATGGTAAAAAGGATGAAAATATGGATGAGCCAAAGCCAGTCTATTTGTCCCTTGGAGGAACGGTCTTTGATGTCTCAAAGGGACGTGACTTTTATGGACCCGGTGGCCCTTATGAACAATTTGCTGGCAGGGAGTGTGGAGTAGCATTGGCAACCATGAGTTTTGATGAAGAATTATTGGACGATCTAGCCGGATGCGAAACTTTGGGCGTGGGGGACAAAGGAGAGCTAGAGAATTGGCAAGAGAAATTTGAGCATTACCGATGCTACCCGATCAAGGGTAGACTGGTACCCGATTCAAAGCTTCCCTCGCCTGATAGAATAATATCTATGGAAGAGCTGGCCAAGTACGATGGGATGAACCAAGAAACCCCAACTGGAGATCATTTGGGATATGCCACCTATCCAATTTACGTGGGAGCGATGGACAAAGTGTACGACATGTCGTTTGGAGGGGTTCCAATGTATGGAAAAGATGGACCATACAACAAATTTGCAGGGAAAGATGTATCGCGTGCTCTGGCCTTGATGAGTTTCGATCCCAAAGATGTGGAAAATACTAATATTAGTGATTTGGAAGAGAAGAAGGTGAAGATATTGAAGGATTGGATGAAGACGTTTGAAGAGAAGAAGGGGTACCCAATTGTGGGGAAACTGGACAAGAAATTCTGAACAAGATGAATCACCATCCACCTCACGGATTATTATTGCAGTATGGGTTTGGAACATTGCCAGATTGTACAGGAAACAATCATAAACTTCTTTCTACCAGGAGGAACAATTTCTCGGACTAAACCTTGAGTTGGGGTTAAAACAACTAATCAAAGTAGATTAGCAGGTACTTTGTGATTACTGTGTGATTGGTCGTTGTCTTTCCCGTACCGACGATGGCGACCACAACCATCGTCTCTTCCCTCCATCATCCTTTACACACTCCTCATCGCCCATTAGCACAAAGGGAAAATGCGAAACGAAGCTGTAGGACTAGCAGTCAATATGCCCCCCTCTCCACGCAAACATTCATCGCAACGCGACGTCATGTTGTCTGCCACCCGTGCGCTCCATCCCAGCCACGCACTCACCCATCCATTGCTTGGCAGTATGCAGATTGTATGAGCGCATCCATCACGACCAACTTTTTTTTGAAAAGTATGAGTGTGCGTAGATGTCGGCGTGGTCCCATAGTGTAGTTGGCAATCACAGCGGATCCTGATTCCGCTAATCTGAGTTCGGAACCGCAGGGACTAAAATAATGAACTTCACTGATACATGCATGACAAACACGTTGTCAATAGTGTGGCCAAACATTACTTTTTCTAGCTCAAAGAGGGTAGAAAAAACGACAGAAGAAGAAAAGTTTCAGGTCGTTTTCTGTATAAGGTGGAAGTTGGAGTTGACAATATCAACCAATATAAATTGTACAAAATTTGACCTCGTATACTTTACACTACTCTCCACTGTTGAAGATGACACTCTAATTGGCTTGAGGGATCCACCCCCGTTGTCTACACAGTCCTAAACGTTCATATATCTTATGCAATTGCAACCTCATCACCTCCCCTCATTGTGAAAGCACTGTCACGTGGAAAGAGCTCTGTCTCATACAGGGCATCCCCACTCTCTTTGTGGACAGTCACAATCATATTGTTCCTAGTGACATCGAAGGAAAGAAACCCACCTCGAACTCCAGCGCTACCCGAGTAGTCCGTCGAATCGGCCAACAGATACTTCAGCTCCCCCCCCTTCGGTAAGTATTTCTTCTCATCTGAACCATAACAGCAATTATGCCCTGCCCCCGAGAGGAAGTAATTCATATCATCATGAGCAAAGTGAAATTGACAGTGTTCGTGTCCAGAAAGATATGCCGTCACTCCATACTGCTTCAGTAGAGGATCAAGATTCTCAACCAGTTCCGGCGTGCTTCCATGACTGCACGCGGAATATATAGGATAATGCCCAGCCACCATCAAATAATCAGCATCCGACTTCTCGAGGGCTTCCCGGATCCACTCCAAGGTCATAGCCGCTTGAGCCGTCGATGCCTGATCATTCCCCGGCCCAGGAGGAGCAGCGAAGTATTCTTCCGAGCTTGCACTCTCAGGAGCAAAACACGCATTCCCCGCCAGTTGAATAGTGTCGATCATGATGATTTCAACCTTGACAGGTGGACTGTTCTTATTAGGAGAGAATTCTTTGACGATGCGATGGTTGAAATCGGGGAAGCTCCATCGAGTGTTGGGGTCCTCGGAAAATTTGAGCTGCTTGCTGATGTCACCGCAGTGGTCATGATTGCCTCCTATGATGTACCTGGAATAGGGATAGAACGTGAGTAATTGACGACAAGAAGGTCGCGGTCTTGGATGAAAGCAGAATCTCCGTTACTGATTCTCACCATGGCAACTGCAGTTCCTCGTGATGATAAACCTTCTCAAACGTCTCCTGAAACCTCGTCTCCTCATCAACATCCTCTTGTAATCCGTTGAAATAAAAGTTGTCCCCCAACGACAAAACGAACGATGCCGCGGGCTGACGAGGATCGTCTTCCTCTCCGACCACACCCGCGGACGCCACCCGAGCCATGCCCTGCGCCGTTTCCCATTGCTCTTCGGTGTAAAAGGGGGCTAGATCCTGACCGCCCCAGTCACCGATAGCGAGGAAGCGCAGACGAGAGGTCTCGATGTATTCGGACGAGCCGATGGACGGTGCGGTGAGGAGGGAGAGGATGGTTGCCGTTACTACCGGCGAACGTCGACGCTTCGCCATGGTGATGATGGTAGGGTAGGTAGGTTGTGTTCTGTTGCGTGATGAGGATGAGGCAGGCGAGGTGCGCGCGTGAGGGGTTTATGTTTTTTTAATTATGTCCAAAACATCATATCGTACTCCTATGCGGTAGGAGTAGATAGATTGGTACTCCTACGTTAATATTGAAATTCCATCGAAATGGCATTTCTTTTTCTACTC
>JALLAS010001157.1:0-10127 GCA_036939415.1 Detonula confervacea
CATCCAAAGTGATGGTCTTTCCAGTCAAGGTCTTGACAAAGATTTGCATTCCTCCACGAAGGCGAAGCACCAAGTGCAAAGTGGACTCCTTCTGGATGTTGTAGTCACTCAAAGTGCGACCATCTTCAAGCTGCTTTCCAGCAAAGATCAAACGCTGCTGATCCGGTGGGATGCCCTCCTTGTCCTGGATCTTAGTCTTCACATTGTCAATAGTGTCAGAAGGCTCCACATCCAAAGTGATGGTCTTTCCAGTCAAGGTCTTGACAAAGATTTGCATTCCTCCTCGAAGGCGAAGCACCAAGTGCAAGGTAGACTCCTTCTGGATGTTGTAGTCACTCAAAGTGCGTCCATCCTCGAGCTGCTTTCCAGCGAAAATAAGACGCTGCTGATCCGGTGGGATGCCCTCCTTGTCCTGGATCTTAGTCTTGACATTGTCAATGGTGTCGGAAGGCTCCACATCCAAAGTGATGGTCTTTCCGGTGAGAGTTTTGACGAAAATCTAAAGGTTTCATTGAAGAGAAGAAATGACGATGAGATTGGTATCAAACTATGATTACTGGGCGTAAAAGATTTCACCACCATACAAGTCAAATTGAGGACAAGGAAGAGTATGTCCAAAGAGACAATGCCAGAAGAGGAAGTGACGATATGACAGGCCGCCTCTCTATCGAAGGGCGTAGAAGCCAACAGTTCAGCACGCGCCACAGCAGTTCAGTCCCACAATTCCCTTCGTCCGCTAAGTCGCACGAGGTGCCAAGATGACGCAACGCACCAAATCCCAAATCAACCAGTGCCGCCCTCCCTAGCCCCTACCTGCCCATGCTGATTAGCCGGATAGACATATTGAGACAATCGCGCTGGCTTCGCACGATCAAGAGCCGAGCTCGTTTGAATCGCACTCAGCCTCTGTGGCCAAAGCTACGCCGCCATGCTGCAGATCCGCAGCGCAGCCAGAGACACATACACCTTCTCCTCTGAGCCTCCATCATCCGCATCAGCAATGGTTTCCATCACAGGTGAGTAATCGCCAGGCCAGGGCTGCTGTGTCAGCTTGGCTTGCCCCGCGGAACTTGGAACGGCCCCGCAATCCCACGGAAGAACAAATCGGGTCGCCACCGCCACCCGCCACACCTCTCTGTGAAAACCCAACAGGCGCCGCGACTAAGCCTCATAATCGTCGCCGACATTGAACTTACCTGCATGATAAATCGGGGGTTGAATAAAGGGTTGTTTTGGTTGAAATCAATTTCCGCTTTTGCTGTTCGAAAATTATGAGAACGACTAGAAGTCCAGCAGAAGTGAACGAAGAGCAGAGTTCGAGTGAAAAAGTTGGAATTCTGTCGTTGACCTGCTGTCGTTGACGAAGATCATTGCCTTCGGATGACACGATATGGCGTAGGAATCAATAACTAATATTCCGCGGGCCCATTGTTCACGATTCGATCCCACTTTTGCTTCTCGCCGTTCCCATCATCGTATTAGGGGTAGTTAATAAAGATTCGTTTAGATCAATGTTATTATATATATCTTCGCCTATTTAAATTCTATTGATATAATCATTAGGAATGTTTCTCAATACCAATTTGATAATTTTAATTCGTAATTTTCGTTACTTCTATGCCCCGCGACAAGGACACGAGAGGACCATGACCATGATGGCGCGGCGACCAAAGCCACCGAAAACGCGACCAAATAGCACCACAATAGACCACGATAGCACATCGCATCTAGGAGATCCTGACCACGACCTGCTCTCCACCCTCACCCCTACCCAAGGTTGCTCGCCGTCCAGGCAGATCCCCGGTGGCTTTTGAATCAACGAAACCAAAAATGTATGAAACGCAGCATTGAGCCAATTGATCTTTATCGTCCTCTGAGGCAACCCATTAGCCATCTCCGTCACGCGAACCATCACTCAAGTTACAACTTCATTCCGACACCCCATCAATCCATCAAAAAGTAAAACATGGCCACCAAAGATCAAGTGTTGGCTCAACTCCGCAAGGACAAGATCAAGCTATGGCTACCGCCGTACCGCAACCTGCCCACGCAGGGTGGCGGCGCCAACTCCGAAGCCTTGAGAAAGCTGGCGGACTCTTTGCAGAAGAAGGGCGCTACTGGTCAGGATGAAAATAATTCAAGCATTGGAAATAATAGCCCCACCACCGCCAAGGAGGTTCTAATCATTCTTGAAGAGCTTCAAAATCATGCTGTGCAGAAGTTGAAGGAGAAGAATTCTTTGGGTATCAAGATATTGGCTTCTAAGAAGCATTTTGAGGGGCTTCATAAAGGAGATGATGGCACTATTGCTCCTGATGTATTTTCTACAGCATCATGGGGAGAGGAAGTTACAATCTCGTCTCAAGATGCTAAAACTCTTCATTTGCGGCTGGCCAACCTCTCTCCAACCTTGACTGTACATGCTCTCTCTAATGATCTGTGTCGTGCATTGAATGCCAGGACTGTTCGAGTTATTTGGAAAGGAAAGAATTTGCTATCATCTGATAATGGCTGTGGCGATACACTTCGCAAGATTATCACGGCAAATGACAGCGGTGCAGGTGACATGGCAGCTAGTCAAAAGAAGAAGAGTGAATTGCTCTGCCTAGTTTCTGGCTATGGGTATGTTCCTCCAACTCCGGCGGTTGCATCAGCAGCAGCAGCAGCAGCTTCAAGTGCTACAGACATTGTACCAGCTAGAACCGAAGCGAGCATCATCGAATCGATCCGCCATGCATCAAACACCCTCCAATCCTCCTCTCGTGGATCTCGGTTTGAAGTCACTGATCAGAATGGTAATTTAGTGCCAATGCGTCAGAGCGATACTGCAACATTTCTGACTGCTTTGGGTTTGCATCGTATTGGCAGATCCAAGATGGAGAAGCAAAGAGATTTCTTAAGCACCAGTGACAGCAGCATCAGTGTGGAACTGGCTGATGCAACAACAACAACCACAACAACAGCAAATGATGGTGATGGCAGTGGCAGCATAGATAGGGATGCTGTAGCATCGGCACTCGTATTTCTCCTAGAAGCCGATGCTGAATGGAACACCTCTACAGCCCTCGACATGTTCCGTACCAAAGTGGACAATTATGGCTTATTACAGATGGATATTGCTTGGTGCTACTTGCTCCTAGAATCGCTAGATGATCTCGCCAATGCGGTTAGGAGATTAGATGTCGCCGAACGCGTGTTGCGGAAGCAGGTGCACTCCAACTTTGTAACGCTGGCCGTGGCACAGGCCGAGATGGAGCATCCCATCCCACCACTATGTTCTATCTTTGTGAGATTGTTTTTGCTGCAGGGTGTGGCAAACAAGCTGCAAAACAACATTTGCAACAATGCAGCTGCCGAAGAAAGGATGGGCTGGGCCCAACTACTTTGTAACAAACTACGATCCTCTTCGCCTCCGGATACTGTGAGTGCCATTTGTAATGCCTACTTTGTTGATCCTTCAACGGCAGTTGCAGCATTGCGTCGTAGTAACGGCGATCCGGATGCGGCCGGTAATTTCATTGCGTCAGATAGGAACGATGAACGGACAGCCGCAAAAAAGAGGCGCAGGCAGAGGAGGATGGGAATGTGCGAGAACAAAACAGATTATGTTGATTTGACGTTAGTACAAGCTCTTGCGGACATGCTGGGTTATGATGTTGTTGCTTCTGATATGAAAAACATTGATGATAGAGAAGAGGAGGACAATAATGATGATAATAATGATGATGGCAATGCTTCTGAAGATGACTTACATACAAGTACATTGATCGTCATCGGATTGCTACGTCTCTCCAACAACGACATTAACGAATCTCTGGAGCTTTCCAATACAATTGGTGCAGCAGAAGTTCTGGAGCGTGTCAAGCTATTAGACGAAGCCTCTGGTCGGAGGAAGCGTCGATCGACAAAGGGAAAGCCTCCAGAACATCAAGTAAACGATATAGATCTGACGATGCTTGTGAGCATGGGAGTCGAGGAGAACAAAGGCCGTGATGCATTGAAGGCCACTGGCAATGTGGAGAGTGCGCTTCTTTGGCTGAGCAGGGATTATGATGCCAAGATAGAGGACGAAGCAGGTAAAGAAGCGTCTGCCTCGGCCAATGGAGAAAGTAATAACACCAACAACAGTTCAGCTGCACCCCGTAATCTCTCTGGAAGCGATGACGACGAAGATAAGAGCATTTCTGATTCAGAAGGAAATGATGAGGATATCAGCAATGCGCAAGAGCTGCTCGAAAGAGAACTGGGCAATGTACTTGGCACTGGCGCTTCCTCCTCGAAGCAACTCCTGGAAAAGGAGTGGCTCGGGGTTGATTTGCAAGATGAATGGGACTTGATCCAGAGGTACATGTAGACGAATTGGTGATATTAGAGAATGCGTTGCTAGACATTAGGTATTTTATGATCGAGCTTATTTGACACATATTGTAATGTTAACAGTTGACTTCTTTGCATTTGATTATCAACTCCTTGTGTAGATGGGCTTTGGCATTTGCCAAAATAATTATCACGTGTTGGCTTTGTTCAGTCAGCAGATTAGTTGATTGAATTGTGATGGATCACAGCGTGGTTAATGAGCCACTCACTGGGTCTGAAGCAAATTGGCGAGTCCGCAAAATAATGAAGACCAAATTAAACTAGTGGTGGCAAATTTGGTCTCATTACAAGAGATGGAGTTGGAGGGAAACAAACTCCCGGCCTTCTGTATGCAAAACAGACGCTTTGCCCCTGAGCTACAGCCCCTTGCAGAATCGTGTGCATACCGTTGATATTTAGTTAAGTAAACATAACAAAAACAAAATTCTACAGGCAACTCAGGCAACATAAGTATTGTGTGGCGGGTACAATGTCAAGGTATTGGATGGAACATTGCTCTTCAACAGCCTTGGTGATCAAGTTTATGAAATGTATGGATTATTCTTATTGACATATGGTGTTTGATATGCAAATCATGCAAATGATAATGTTAAATGCCGTTTATCTCAATAGATGGCGAAATAAGAGAAAATGCAAAAGACCGAAATGAAAATCTTCTGCCAGCCAATATTCATTGACCCCAAGCATCGTTCTCCTCTCACGGCGCCATTTGTTCTATACGGGGTGTAATATTGAGCAAAATCATATGCATCGTATGCAGGCGGTGTTGGAGAATCTAACCCGGAATCACCATAAAATGTGTCATCTGTGGTGGAAGTGGGTGCTGGGCTTAAGCTGGAAATCGGGGCCGGGCTCTTTCTATTCAATGAGATTGGAGATGGTGTCATTGTTGGTATTGATATTGATGATGGAGATGCATTGTCAGTTTCAGTGTCAATGCTGCTTTCATGTGTCTCGCTGTAGCTTTGGTACGTCATAGTGTGGCTTTCAGTTACAGCGAAAGCTTGATCCGATGAATCTGTTGCCACCTTCGACTCCGGCTTGCGGTAGCACTGAGAATCAACCAAATGTTCTTGCATGCAACGGCTGCTTGATTTGTCAAACTTGAATCCTTCCTCACAGGTAAAGGTTGGGCCAACGTAACCCTCGACATCGCATTCAAAGTATGATTTGCAATCTTTCGTGTGCTTTCCAACGAATCTGTACGGGCACAAGTCTAATGAACCATTGGATGGAGGTCGATTTTTGCAATCATGTTGCATACAAAAGAGACCTGATGGACATCCGTTTCCACCACTGCATTCCATTGCATCAACGCATTCTTCGTCAAAATTAAGCAAGTGTGCAAGACAGTAGTGTTTACTGCGACTAATAGTGGTGATGGTGCCTAACACCTCAACCACAGCTGGTTTCTCTTCCACATCGATCTCAGGTTTTGCATTTTCTTTCGCCACAGATTGGGGACTGGGCTTCTTTGCATCTCCTTCATCATTGGGTTGTTTCTTTGTTTGAACAGAATTATCATTGGTTTGCGTATTTGTTTGTAATACAAGTTTGGACGGGTACGATGTTGGCAATGGCGTAATAATATCAGCCAGCTTGGGTGTAGGCTGTTTCGTTGGGCGTTTAGTGACTGGTTTGGGAGTTGGCCGCTTTGTAGGGCGGCGAGTGACAGGTTTGGGTGTCGGCTGTTTCGTTGGGCGTTTAGTGACAGGTTTGGGTGTCGGCCGTTTTGTAGGTGCGCTAGTGACTGGTTTGGGTGTTGGCCACTGTGTTGCATCGTAACTCACTACTTTTGGGCTGATGTCAATGACTTGTTGGAACGTCTCCTCCTTTGTAGGGCTACTTGTCACTGGCCTGGGAGTTGGCCGTTTTGTAGGTGCGCTAGTGACTGGTTTGGGCGTTGGTTGTTTCGTAGGTTTAGGTGTAACAGGCTTTGACGTTGGCTTTTTCGTTGGCTCATTTGTAACAGGCTTTTTCGTTGGCGTGCTAGTTGTAGGCAAATTTGCTGAAGTTGTCATTAAGGGCATCTGCGTGGGCATTTTAGTTGGTATTTTCGTAGTGGGAGAAGGAGTTGGAGGTTCAGTCTGTTGAGACTGAACCAGCTGTGCAGTCTGTAAAATTGTCAATTCATCACCTGGTTCAATCTTGCAAAACTGTTGCTCAACAAAGAAGCATTTCCACTCAAATGGACAAACGAAATCAAGGCACTGAAATGATTCGAAGCTGGAGCCACAGTGCCTATTGGCATCGATGTGGGATTCGCCACACCACAAAGGTAGCTCATCCACGTCCATTATTAGCTCATCCTGGGGTGTGCTGATTGGTGCGTCAGTGGGTCGAGATGTTTGATTGGGCCATTTGGGCGTCAGCCAAGGAGGTTCCGTCGTAGCTATAGTTGGCTCAGAGGTTGGTCTTTGGGTTGGACGCAACGTTCGAACAGCCGCCTGCGTTGGCAAAGGTGTTGGTAAAGGCGTTGGCATCTGCGTTGGTCTGCGCGTCCTTCCCCGCGTCGGCCACTGCGTAGGCGGATCCGTCGGCGAAAGTGTCGGCCGCAGCGTCGGCGACAAAGATGGCCTCATGAACGGCTGCCCCTCCACCATATTATATGCATTGCAATACCCGGGGAGATTGGCGAAGCAAACTTCTCCCGCCAGACAATGATAGTCCGACGAGCAGTGTCGGTCTAGGCTGCAATTCTGGACCGCATCAAAAAATTTCTTTCCGCAGAACATGAAGTTGTGCGGATGCGTTTCGTCCACCGGCGAAGACGTAGGTCTAGTTGTTGGCTCCTGTGTCAAATCGATTATGTTGCAATCCGGCGTTGCGTAGCAGATCTGACCATTTTTGCATCCCGCTCCATTTGGACAGTGCGTCTCTATCGAACACGATATATCATCCCATGCAAAGCCGCAGAAACGCGTGTTTGAATACTGTTTTGCATCCACAACCATAATATCATTCGATTAAAATTTCAATTGCAAGTGAACCCATATAACACATAATCAGAATTGTAAAACATTAAAATGAATATAGTGTGATATCATGAACGGATAAAGGGACTTACAGCATTATGCTTTGTCGGAGAATGCGTCGTGGGCGAAACAGTCGGAGCCGGAGTCGGCGATCGCGATGGAGGCGGATGCGTCGGACTTTGCGTGGGCAACGGATGAGTCGGCCTCTGCGTAGGCGGCGGATGCGTCGGACTTTGCGTAGGAGGCGGATGCGTCGGCTCGCTCGTCGGACTCTTAGTAGGTTTTCCAAACATCATCTCATACGCATTGCAATGATCCGGGAGATTTGGAAAACACGTCTCCCCCATCGGGCATTCTTCATCCGAGGCACAATGGCTTCTAAGATTGCAGTTATTGTTCGCATCTCTGTAATTCTTTCCGCAGAATTTAAAGTAGGATGGATCACCGTATCCCATTATTGGAGAGAGTGTGGGTGCAGTGGTTGGTTCGTATGTATAATCCATAGCATTGCATTGCCATTTCGTGAAACAAGTTTGACCGGGGGGGCATTCCAAACTGGTTGGACAATGTGATTCTCTGGAGCATACAATATTGTCCCATGCGACGCCACAAAATCTCATATTTCTTGGCTGTGTCATATGATGTATGTATCCAACCAATGATCGTACAACAAAATGAGTAAAAATGCATATTACATACAATAAAGAAGGAATCATACTACATTTTCCCAAACAAATAAAAACTCACATCAAGCCTCGTCGTCGGACCAGGAGTATTTGGACTCCTCGTCGGATTCGGCGTCGGACTCCCCGTCGGCAAACTCTCCTCCGGACTAAGAGTCGGCGTCTGCGTCGGCCTCAAATGCGGATTCCTCAAATAATACGCATTGCACTCCTGCGGCAAACCGTGGAAGCAAAAACTCCCCGCCGGACACGACGTATCGTCCGTGCAGCGGGTATTAAGGCTGCAGATCCGTGCGGCGTGTTCGTAGGACTTGCCGCAGAAGTTGTAGTAGGATTCGTGATCGAGGGGGAGGGTGGGCGTGAGGGTGGGACGTGTGGTGGGGTTGCGGGTTAGGTCGACGATGTTGCAGCTTTGGACGGTGAAGCATATTTCGCCGTTGGTGCATTCTAGGCCCATGGGACAGTGGGAGTCGATGTGGCAGTTTACTTTGTTCCATTGTTTGCCGCAGAATCGAAAGTTAATTGGCTATAAGTAAATGACAAATAATTTCTTATTGTGAGGAAAATGTGCATATCTCAGGCATCGCATAAATGAATAGAATAACACACAATGTACCACGCAGACAAAACAAAACACTCACATCCGTCCGCACCGTCGGCGCCCTAGTCGTAGGAGCATCCGTAGTAGGAGCCGGACTAGGCACCATCCCCGCATCATTATAACAACTCGTGCCCCCAAAACATCCCTCCCCGTTCGGACATTCCGATTCGTCTCCCCAACAGTGTTTGGAGCACTTGGAATTGGCATCTCCCCACGACTGACCGCAGGCATTGGATCGTATGGCGTCATCGGGCGGCAATTCTGCCATTTGCGCCTTCTTGGCATTCAATTCTTCCTGGGCCGTCATTTCTTGTTCTTTCGCCAACACATCGTGCAAATGACAATCCGAATAATGACAAATCATCCCCTCGTCGCACGGACTATCGTCCCCGCAAAATCCATCCAAGGAACACTGCGGCGTAGTCCCAAACGTCCATCGTCCGCCCTGACAAAACCTCGTCAATTTTCCATCCCCCCTCGGCAGGCTCGCCATGGGATGGAGGATATTGCCCAGTCCCGCTCCTCCGCTGGTTTTGCATTCCGTGTTGGCAAAGCAGAAGAGGCCGGGGATGGTACAATCGTCGTCGGAGCCGGAGGGGCAGGGTTGTCTTTGGGCGCACATGGTGGAGGCGTCTTTCCAGTTCATGCCGCAGAAGTTTGAGGTTGCTGCTGTGGTGAATAATGATGATGATGATGGTCGGTTGTTGGTGGTGGTGGCGATTAGAAGAAGGGCGGATGCAATCCATTGCGCGGAAGATGAGTTGGTTGTGGATCGCCTCCGCTTCTTCGGGTGCGTTCTTCGTCTTTGTGAGAGATGATGCAGATGCATCGTAGTATTTTGATGCCCGCCTGCGATCATTTCAGCGCGGCAGGCTACTGCAGGGACCTGGGATAAATGACACTTATGACAGCATTCCCCGTTGTAGATAGCCTGGCGAGTAAGTGGGTGTTCCCATTCCCATGGTTGACATTGACGGCGTATTGAATGCTATTGCTAATGCTATGTCGATTATTAATTTTATACTGGATCGTATTGAAAGCGAGGTGAGGTGAAGAAAGTTGAAGCGCGCAGCAGGCTGGCTGCAGGAGGGATGTTGGTTTGGGTGTTGGGTTTGAATGAAGAATGACCTGCATGTGTGAATGACTAACTCGCATCTGTTGTAGTCTACATCTAGGCCAATGTAGGCTCATGCTCTATCATCTACTCCTACTCCTATTGCGAGCTATTGCGGTACAAAACTCTAATATTATTAGCGATAATACATACTCCTTTCAGTATCGATGAGGATATTACCTACCTACTCCTAAATAAATATCTCACCTATCCTCAGTAGCGATTGACAAAGTATTGGTCCTAATATAAAACAGCCCTGTGTGACTAACGCACGAAACAGTATACAAACAGAACAGCCCGGCCTGCCTGCATGGAATAGGATGCCACGCCAGCGCGGCCAACAGTTTACACTAACACTTGCCCGTCCAAAAGCAATA
>JALLAS010001158.1:0-10127 GCA_036939415.1 Detonula confervacea
CGTAGGAACCTTACATTGATCCATAATGGTTCACAAAAATAGTTGTAATGGTTCATTATAATTGTTCATTTATTGGTACCTACCTACATTTATTCATTATTTGTTTTAAAAACAAATATCCAACTATTATTTGTAATATTGCAAAATATTGTTTTAAAAGAACTTATTATTATTATTATTATTACTTTTATAATATTACATACAACATGCATGATACTATGATGTAAATTAATATTTGAATAGCTCTAGCGACGTCACCGCCCCCTGCTTCCCCAAAACGAAAATAATCAACGTACTACGCACGGTGCGTGGTTCGTTGTGAGACGATAGATCTGGCCGTCCGTTGCGTTGTGCGTTGAGTGATGCATGATGTTTGTATCCATGATGTATTTGCGTGTGGCTCGCTGGTTGAACTTTGAACCAAAAAAAAAGGCATCAAAGATAGCGAGAGGATCCAGGATATCTAGAGAGAGCGAGAGAAGATATGTAGAGATCCTGGCTAGGTTCGTAGAGGTTCGTAGCTTGAGAGCGAGCGAGAGAAGAGCAATGCCATCTATCTCCGTTCTTCTTCTTTTGCGACGAACGAACGAACGAACGATCGCATCTTCAATATCAATCATCAATCATCGATCAAGGCAAGCAGCACACCATCGATTGTCCAGCTAGCCAGCCACGCGTACGTCAAGAAGTAAGAGCGTCGTCCATCCAGCTAGATAGCAGGCAGGCAGCCATCCAGCGCCATCATCTAGTAACATCATCTCCATCGATCCAGCCATCCAGCCATCCATCATCGCCCGCCCGCGTTCGTAGGTGCATGCAATCGAGGACATCATCAGTGTAAGTAAGTAAGTAGTGCACACGCACGGTGCAGCAATCAATTAGACATCATCATCATCTAGTATCAATCAGCAGCAGTAAGTTTAGGTACTAGTAGCAGCAGCAGGCAGTAGCCGTGGAGCGAGCGAGAGAGATGATAGAGAGAGACTCTATACTACTATCTACATACTACCTTTTACCTTTTTTTCAACCCGCCGCTTGTGCGAAGAAATAATCCACGCGCCAACGAATGAGTAAGAGTGAACTAACGAACGAACGAACGAACTACGATAGGGAACGAACGAACGATTTAGTTGTTGTTGTTGTATTGACGAGAGGTAGGCGTATGCAGTACGCGTGTTTTACCACCGAGCGACCGGACGAGATGGAAGGAGTAATCGATCGAAAGAAGAGACAGACGACGACGACAAACAAACAGTATCGATTTATGTATATACAGAGTTGTTGTTCGTCGTTGTTGTTGTGTTGCTTTTGCTTGTTGCTTGCTCGAGCTCGAGAAGAAGGTATAATAATCCCTACCTCTGCTCTCTCTTTTTCTCCGCGTATATAATATCTCCAAGAAGAAGAAGAAGACGATTCTTCGTTCGCGCGATTCTCTCTCGTCGCTACCGAATATTATACATACGATTCTCTCTCGTCGGGTCGGTTAGGGTTGCTTGGTTCGCACGAATATTATACACGCGCATCAATGTACTATATATATATATATATATTGTTTAGCATATAGCAAAAGAGGAGACAGTGGATTGATTGTTCGTTCGTTCGTTTGTTTGTTGGTGGATTGTTTACCTACTTTTACGGTCCCGGACGAGGCAGGCCATCCAAGCCGATCATGGAATGCTTACTTTTACGGTCCTGGAATGCTTGCTCGCTTGATATCTTGATATCCCTCCATCATCATCGTTATTATTATTGCGGTTTGGTTTTTGGTTTATTATTTCCATCTTCTTCTCTCGCTCCCGGAAGGAGCGAGCAAGCANCGTTCACGACCGACGTGCCTTCTCACGGCGAGCGAGCAAGCAAGCACGCACCTACCCACAGGCTGCCTACCCAGCCATGCTTTTTTCTTATTGCTTCTCTCTCTCCCTCCGTACATAATATTATGTACGTGTTGTTGTTGTTTTTCCTACTATACCGCGAGGATGTATAATTTCGTGTTTTGTTTTTCTGTTTGAAATACCGAGGAATGGAATCGTCATCATCATCCATCAGCAAGCAAGCAAATGAAGGAAGGAAGGAAAAAATTGGTTGTGTTTTAGTTTTGCTGCAAGAGAGACAACGGAGTTATTAGCGAGTGAGGCAGTTAGTTTTAAGGATTTTAAAGTATTATGGGAGCTTGCTTGGAGCGGTGGGTGGAAACAACAAATTTCTACCCCTCTTTTATACTTTACGCTGAGATTATGTTGTTATTATTCTACTGTGCTTGTATTACAACATTATTATTAGAATACATGCCTGCCTGCATGCATGCATCTCACCATACCAGTTGCTGTTTTGTTTTCTCTCTCTCAACTTCTTTTCATGTACAAAAAACAGATTCTCATCTCAGGATAATCTAGGTACTCTCCTCACTAATTTCTTGTCCCAACCGAAAGAAAGAAAGGTTCAGCGCTTACTTGCTTCAACAGATATTCAATCATTCCACGCACGCACGCAACTAACCATTCATTGATTATTGGAGAGCATCCATCTATCATCTATCCATCCATCTACGCAAAAGCAAGACGTTTACAAACCAATACTACATTACATTACTCTCCAACTAACTAACTCTCAAGCACACAGTTTCTCATAGTAGAGTGGAACAACAATATATATTCTTCCTTCTTCTTGGTTGGTTGATTGACAACATCATAGTATTGTACAAAGAAAACAAACACACATGCACAACTTCTTTCAAAATGAAATTTTTATTGGCATCCATCGCCCTCCTAATGGGAGGAGCCGCTCAAGCCTTCTCGATAAATAATGACGCAAATGTCGGAGCCGTCACCACCGTCACAACAACAACAAGGTCGTCATTAACAACATCGCCCACGGCCCTTGCCATGGTCGCGGGAGGCAGGCTCAACGTCCGCCCCATCGGCATCGGATCCGCCGCGCCCTCCACCCTCATCACCAACGTGGACCTCGAATCCGTCCACGACACCTCCGACGAATGGATCCGATCCCGCACCGGCATCCAGCAACGAAGGGTGCTGGTCCACGAGGGCACCCGCAGCGTCATCCAGCAAGTTGCCGCCGAAGAAGGAGGCGCCGAAGGAGGAGGAGGAGGCACCGTCGACGCCGAAATTCCCGAGACGCTCCGCACCCTCGGAATCGAAGCCGCCAAAAACGCCCTGGCCATGAGCGGCGTCGACCCCGCCGACGTCGACGTGGTCATCTGCGCCACCTCCAGCCCCGACGACCTCTTCGGCGACGCTCCCTACATAGCCAACGCCGTGGGATGCGATTCATCCAGGGTGGTGGCCTTCGACCTGACGGCGGCGTGTTCGGGGTTTTTGTTCGGGATCATTACGGCCGGGCAGTTTTTGAACGGGAATAGCGGCGCGAGGAATGCTTTGGTGTTGGGGGCGGATGCGTTGACGAGGTGGGTGGATTGGGAGGATAGGAATTCGTGTATTTTGTTTGGGGATGGGGCGGGGGCCATGGTGTTGACTAGTGGTGATAGTGGTGGTGAGGGTGAGAGTGATAGTGATGGTGAAGATGGAATTGGTGTGTTGGGGTATGCGATGCATTCGAATGGAGCCGGTCACAAAGAATTGAAATGCTTGTGAGTTTTGAGTTTGGTTCAAGTTTCATTTTTCATTTCATTGTTTTCCAGCCTGGCAAGACTGTTTGTGCATGATGTATCTTGTTCCTGTATAATATGATTGGCGATACTATTTTTGACACTTCATGATGCAAAAACACTAAACACTCCCATATATCACACACCCACCCACCAGATACCGAGGAGAGCCCAAGAAAATCTCCACCCCCGGCGAAGGCACCATGGTCCACGACGGATCCTACGACCTAATGACCATGAACGGACGCAGGGTCTACTCCTTCGCCACCCGCGAGGTGCCCACCGTCATAGAAGAAGCGCTGGAGCAGGCCGGCATGTCCATCGACCAAGTTGATCACCTGCTATTGCACCAGGCAAATATTCGAATTATGGAGGTGGTGGCGGAACGGCTGGGCATGCCGATGGAGAAGGTGATAACGAATTTGTACAAATATGGAAATACCAGTGCGGCGAGCATTCCGCTGGCGTTGGACGAGGCGGTGAGGAGCGGAAAGGTTAAGAAGGGGGATGTTATTGCTTGTGCGGGATTTGGGGCGGGGTTGTCGTGGGGCTCGGCAATTTTGAAGTGGGGATGATTGATCGATTGAAGTAGTTATTGAATGGATAGATGTCAGTGAGAGAGAGGGAGAGAGGAAGCAAGAGCACAACATCATGTTGTTGTCCTTCGCTAAAATGATAGATTGGCAGGCAGTAGTATCTAGAGAAACAGTTTTTATAGTTGTATATCTCCAAACTGTTTAGATAGTAGTTGCATAATATAGATAGAGAGAACTAAACTGCTGCATGTTGAGGAATAATAATATGGGCAGTGCTTTTGAACTCAATGCCTAATCTGGGAAGGGTTACTGCTGAAGCATTGCTAGTATCTGCTAGTATGCTATATCATATGGTAGATATCTTTGACCTACAAACCCGTGGTATTTTGAAATACACGATATTGTCTGTTTGAACCGTTTTGATTTCACAATAGAGCAGCACAAATGATCTAAATACGCTTTTTCGAAATATTGGTTGTAATTATCAATGATAATATTATGAAGTAGATTTTACGCTGATGTTTCGCAATCATTATTAAGAATTCATTTTGACTACTACTAAAACACAGCATGCCATTGCTCCACGCTCCAGCCACGCTAGCTATCTCCACACTTTTTGTTCGCGCCCCTCGCTTCCACTTCCACATCATTTCCATCAAAACGAACCACGATAACGATGCATACGTCCTCTGATCAATTCAATGGATGTTTTGGAACTGCAGCGTCACCGCCTACGTCTCGTTGGCACCTGAAGACTTCCAAAAATCCCAGGCCAACCAGCAGCGCACCATCCAGTATTGTAAGGGCCCCACCTCAAAACACCAATGCCACGCTCCATCATTCTCCACAATCACGCCATCATGATTATATCTTCAACCAAAAGGAGTTAGAAGTCGCCGGAGCAACCATCCGAAAGCTCTCGTCGAGACGCATCTAATAATTCCATCGAGCGCGTGCAAACTTCAACCAATCTCTATGTATGGATTCAATTCGAGAGGGGTCCAGCTATGCGAAAACGTGTCTGATTTGCTTCCTTCGGCGCCCAAAATGAAGCTAGAGAGGAGGAGAAGAGATTCCAACAAACAAATCAACAAAAAGAGAAAGCAATAACAGCTCCGCCTCTCTTCGCTCGGGGAGCAGCGTCAACTGGCTCATCCCGCGCTGGGGCGCCTACAGTTCGTTATAGATAGCACAGCAGCAGACGGCTTTGGCGGAAGACAGTCGTTCTCTGGATCAGAGGGAACTACGATATCTCATTCATCATACTCTCCACTACCAATTACAAACTCAACCGGCGCCTGGGGAGGTGCAAGGTGGCAAGAGATAGTCCACGAACGTCAGCACGCACCATGCATGCCATCCCTCTCTGCACAGCGTCAGCAGCACAGGGTTCTTTCTAAAAGTTGCTTTATTACCCATCACTCCTCTATTGTGTTTAGAACTTTGGATATCTGGCGAGGATGGGGGGATAAGAGAGATCGAGTCGACTCTGCTATTATTATCAATATGAGGCCTTAAGAACGATAGAATAATGTTCGGGTTAGGGTTAGGTATTGCTAAATCTGACACCATTGAAGAATCCCAGACGCACAACGCTAACTGTGTCTCCCAATATCAAGAGCACCGCATACTTTGATATTGAAGTGTAGATAGTCGTAGCTGTGATCATCTGCTTCCTCTTGACTTGGTGTTTTGAAGGCGCTTGAGCGGGAGAAATCAGGTTATCTTCAAATCATGTCTTCTCATGTGGGCGGTAAGAATTGATCTAGAAAGGTACTGCGGAGCCCCTCCTCCTTATTGTATACTGCCTACATGCCACCGATTGTATGTTATCAAAACATTCCTCCGGTATCAACACCCTGCCACCACCATCTCTACTATTGGCAAGAGCCCCATGAAACATGTTCTTGTTGTAGGTCTTGTGCTCCATCAAGCTGCGACGACTGGCATCAAGAGGTGCACAGGCAGTGTCATTGAAATCAATACGGAAGTCACCCAACTGCACTCCATCAGCATCAACTTTGAACACCCCTCCCTGGAGCTCCGTCACCTCAACCTCAGTTTGATCTTCGTTGCTGAAGACAAGAGAAACTCCAGATCCGGCTTCCTTGAACTAGAACACGTCTGCGGCATCTTCCATGCCAATGCAGGTGAACAATTCTCCCGCATCGTCTTCTTGGAGGGATGGCAATGGGACAACGTGGGCTTGCGCATTGGTCGAAACCAAGTTGTTGGAGCCGACAGCCTGCATCTGGCCGGTCGGGCTGATCAGAAGCTCCTTCGAGGACTCGACCGTGTTCTTCATATTGTTGGCAAGTGCAACACCCAATACAGTCATGCCAACGCCAAACGAGATAGCAATCACGACTAACAGCTTGCCAAGAAGTCGTACTTGCTTGGTGAGATCCAAATTCTCCTTGTTTGTAGCTTCCATCTGTTCCCCGACCGCGATGAGAGTATCCATCAATTCCTCGGAATCGATCCTACCATCGCCGTCAACATCCGTAGATTTGATTGCAGACCTGATGGCCGCGGCAGTTGCGGGGTTGACGGGCTTCAAGCGTTCTTCAGCAGTCTGCATCAGTGTGCGTACATTTAGGGTACTATGTGCTCTCACGGGCAGGGTTGGTAGAGGCTGTGCCTGAATCAAGAATAGAAAGGTGTGAGTATTGGTGGAAAGCAAATAACAGTCAACCATGCATGCATGCTGGCACATACCTCAACATCACCACCAGGTGATGAACGAGGGAGGATACTGGAGTCAAATATCATCGTTATTATCCTTTTTAATTGAATATAATGGTTGACTTTGTGTGCGTGTTGTATTCTGGAGATTGATTTGGCTCATAGAAAAAAATATGAGACTGAGTGATGAGGATCCGATGAATGTGTGAATGTGATGATTGGTTTTTTGAGCTGAACAAGGCAATCTATCAGCCTGCCGGCAGATATTTCAGCTGACACCTCATGTTGAAGTCAATGCTAGGAATATTGGATTGGTCTATTTTTCTTTTCAGAACAAAACAATAAATTAAACTACTGATTACTTACACATGATCTAGGTAATGTAGCAATTCACATAACAATGAAAGGATCCATTTATTCCGATAGCCCTTTTTGCCGGGATTGTCTGTAATGTAGCAATTCACATGACAACGAGAGGCCGTTTTTGCCGAGATTGGCTCCTCTATCAAGACATGAGATGAACAACAAAGCTCATACTATATCATATAGTAGCACCTCTAGTATGTAAGGCATTTAAGTAATAAATACTCATAATACTATATCATAGAAGTACTAATCTATCTACTTTGCTCTGATCTCAATATTTTCCCAGACCAACTTAGGCTAGATGATAGGTACCTACCCGCTGAATAATCGATGTCCAAGATATAGAAGATAAGACACCGTGAGCTGAACACGTATGTAATGTCTATCTCTTACTATTAAGAGTATTTATTACAGTTGAATATAACGAGATATACCCCCCCGGGGGAGGCGGTTTCAATACTTCTCATCACAGGCAAGCCATCTGGTTTTCAGCTGACAGATGATACAACGCGAGGTAGACCTCATGGATTGTTTTATCCAGGGGCGGACATTATATCATTTGTTAACACAGTCTTGTGCACATACGGGCACTGGGGGGTGATTATATCGTCTAACAATTAGCGACATCGGGATGTATCGTCGAATAAGTAGATACTCCTACCATATTATGTGTAAGAAACTTATCTACATTTTGTTTAAATTATTCACACCTAGAAAATTGACGTGTCTCGAGCTAGCTTTAACTAGCCGACGTTATTCACCAATCACGAAGCAAGGCGTACATGCGAAACACCATGGAAATACACTTCATCTTGTGACGTTATTCACGTCTCGACATCATAATCTAAATCTCGACTGTGACATCCGTAGCGAAGGAACTCAATACGTTGGTTCCTTCTCTACGGATGTCAGTCTCAATTTAGATCATGATCTCTTAGATTATGATCTCTTTGCATAAATAACGTCACTCGACGAGTCTATTACGACACCGTGGTGTTTCATAATACTCCTATTAAATATGTCTCCAGCTAGCATGCAGCATCGAATTGGCAGTCGGAGACTCTTTTCCAGCATCGGCAGTTGGTGACTCTTTTCCAGCAAAGCATCCTTCAGCCTTCAGCGCATGCGCAGCGCCGATTGGGATCCAGCCTTGACATCATCTCCGTCTTGGATTTTGTATATTGTATTGTAGCTCCGGCACGAATGTCGATACGCAGCAAATAATGTTATGGCGGCTTGATGCATGAGGGCGATCAAGCGAACAAACGAAGTTCAGACTGGCTTTGATTGATGGCTATCTGCATCATTTTATCTTCAGTCAATTGCTCATTGTTAGCCTCAATGTTTGCATTCATTGCTGCATCCAGCTGCTGTTGCTCCGTCATGTTGGACGGGACAAACTGAGACATGTCGATGGGAATGCCACTTTGCATTTCTAATGCATTGTTCGTCACACGTTTATCGGCAGCAGTGGACCGGCCATGTGTGTTCATATCACCAAGGCTGGTCATGCTTGGTCCAGCAGGATGTTGAACACGATCAACGGCACCCCTTAGAAAGATGGTCGATCGTTTGTCAATTGGGGGATTCCCAACCATGTTGAGAGCCTGAGCCAAGGCACCCTCGTTGCTGATGCTGTTGAGTAGATTTGAAGCTGGAGCAATGCCACCGTCAAGAGCTGACTGCTGATAGAAGGCCGTCGAGGTGCGTTGTTGAGTCAGGTTGATGTTGACATTGATATCAAGCCATGCCCTTGATTCATCGCGTTGATTGGGCTGGCGCACAGTTTGCAACGAAGACGCCAGTATGATAGTCTGGTACTTGTTCAATGCAAAATATGTAGAGCACACGCACATGCAAATTGGATATTTGTCAATGGGGTAACTGACACCATTAACAACACAACCAATCGGGCATTGCTTTACTTTCCTTGGATCCGCAAAATTCTGCAAACAATGACACCTTTCATTTTTTCCCTCACTTTTGGTGCAGAAGGCATCTTTGTCATCAAATCGTTTTTATCCAAACAACGCCGCTGGGGCCCTGCTTCTGCTTCCACAATTTTGCCTGGTGGTTGATCCATTAGATGATGCCGACATTTCATATTTGGACAACATAGATATTGTGTGTGGTCAAGAGAAAAGCCACCGCCACTCAAGTAACCCCTATCCTTCTCTCCAGCAGACATTGGATCAGATTTCCACGCTTTACATTTGTTCCTGCTATTCTCAACAGCTTCCAATGCAATCGCATCATAACGAGTCATGGTGTCAATGAATGTAACAAGACTGCAAGATCTCACCCCCCTCGTTCCAAACCTCAACGCGTTGATCTGCTTGAAAACGATCCAAATGTTCACTACCTTCTCAACATGTTGGTATTTCCCTGGCCTTCTCCCTTCTGGACAAACCAATGGTTCATCCATTACAAATTTCATCTCTGACTGTAGCGCTGGTTCGTTTTTGTGTACTATGTTCAGAATATTACTTTGTCGAGTCATGACGGAAGACAGCATATATATCACAAATGGGGCGGTGATAGAATCAGTGTTTGCTTTGGTACTATTTTTATTCATCAACAGGATCATCTGCGTCCGGTGGCAGAGAGGATCATCAACATCTTCTTCGATGTGTCCTGCGGCAAGTGGAGCAGTATTTGTAGATGTTGATGTGATGGCTGGGACTGGCGCAACGGTGGTTGCCGCTTGAACAAACGGAGGTGAATCGTTTGTCATGTTGATGTGTCCTGCAGCAGGTGGAGCAGTATTTGTAGATGTTGATGTGATGACTGGGACTGGAGCAACGGTGGTTGTCACTTGAACAAATGGAGGCAAATCATGTGTCATGTCAATGTGTCCTGAAGCAGATGGAGCAGTATTTGTAGATGTTGCTGATGAGGGAGGGGAACAGGTG
>JALLAS010001159.1:0-10123 GCA_036939415.1 Detonula confervacea
TTCCTGCAACCCTATAGATTCGGAATCTGCTCTTCAGTACGCAAATTTTGATGTATCTTACGTCATCTGAGCCCTTCTGGACGCCGAGAACAAACATGCTGGCTAGCCTGACCATAGGGTTAGCCATGTTGATAAATGTTGCTTGATCATGTTGGTGTTTGTGCTTGTGTGTGTGTGTAGGTGTGTGTGTGTTTTGGTCTGTTTCGGTGTGGTTTAGTTTCTTTTAGTTTGCATCTGTTTGTATTTTATAGGTTTATAGGTTTATATGATGTATGTACATACAGGTAAATACAGGTACATACAACATACACCAGCAAGCACCAGCCTACATACCTCTCTGTTCTCTGTCACAAAAGAAGACCAGCCTAGCTTTCAGCTTTGTATGTGCCAGCCACCTTCTTTCTTGTCTTATCCTGACCTATGATATTATGGCTCACAGAGGCTCACAGCTCACAAGTTGTTAATTATTCTTTACACTTATTCCTTTTACCTATCCCGGCCCTGGGCACTGTCTCGCATTCATTTCAAATTGATATCCTGGTACAATTCCTGACTCACTTTACAAATAAATATTTTGTGGGATGCTCGATTCCTGGGTGATATTGGAAATCAAGCACTGACGACATTTGATGGGACTGATATGAAGTGTGAGATGAGATACAACAAGAAGTATTACTCTCATAAGTTTAATGCCAGAGGTTTGAAATATGAGATTGGCATCTGCATTGCAGCTGGGCACATAGTTTGGATCAATGGACCTTTTTGGTGTGGCATGCATGATATTACAGTGTTTCGGCAGGCTTGCATTTATTCACTCAGCGAAGGTGAGAAGGTCGAATCAGACAATGGTTATATTGGCGAAGATGTCTTTATCAGCACACCAAACACGTTTAACCCAAAAGATGAGGAAAAAATGAAAGATCTTGCGAGATCTCGTCATGAAACAGTTAATGGACGGAACAAATTTGTTGGTGTTCTCTCGAATGCTTTTAGGCATGAGACATCTTTCCATTCCCCATGCTTCCGCGCGTGCTGTGTTGTCACCCAGATTAATATTGAGACAGACAGTCCTCCCTTCCATGTGAATTATTACGACAAGTATCTAAAAGAGAAAAAATGAGGAGCAGGACAAGTTTCAGGCAGTGCGTGAGAGTTATTACACTTGTCAGTGGATAATAATGGATAATGATCCTAGAGTCATGTGCTTAATGAGCCTAAGCTTAACAGAGCTGAGTAGTTTTACATAGTGGCGGAAGTTAGAATGGACACATTATTTATTTGCAATAGTTGGCATCCCATCTGCATCTCAATCCCATAGTATCCCATCCTGCATCCTCCCGCAAACCAACGATCGATATCAAATCCACATCACAAATCCTATCAGCATCATCTCCATCCAATCGGCACCGTAATTCCGAATAACCATATTCACAACATTCAAGGCCTATCCAACATCACGAGACGCGCATACGCAAATGCTATATCCGCATTCATTTCCACCATGCGGGACATGGCGAGTGCGTAGGTGGAGGGAGGTGATGATGGTGGACAGGGTTCGTTGATTTCTTCCGGTGGTGATGGTGTTGTTGTTGGTGATTGGGGTACAATGTTTAGGTTGGTGGCGGGGGATGGTGCTTGATTGTTACTTTTGTTGTAATTGTTTGTGTTGTTGACGTTGCTTCCGGGATGGTAACTATTTGGCGGAGGCGTGCGTGAAGGCGAATGATGATGAGGATGATAATGCTGGTCAATATTTGGATCATGTGTTGGCTGATTGTATGGTTGAAATTGTAGCTGCATATGTTGTTCCATGCGCGTATTATCTTGATACATTGTTGATGCATGAACATGAGCAGATGGCTGTATAGGTCTAGAGACAGGGGCAGCATCTAAGACTGATTTATATATAACCCGCCCAACCGATTACCGGGGGGATGCCGAAACGGTCGAAGATGTCGTTCCCAGATCTAATTAGCAAAACATGACATTGTGGCACGTGGAGGAGGTTGAGGAGATGCACTTCTTTGATTCGTGCTTCTATCCAGATGACCCTCAAAACCTTTGCAGAGGACCCTCGTATCGTTGTGCAATACTGCTGATGCGCACACTGCTATAGCCAATGTCTTGCCTTGGCGTTCCAGCTTCAGGTACAGTCTCTACTGTGAATGCTGTTCATTATTTGTACTGGTAACATGCACATTATCCGCATCCACCCATCCGCCACCACCCCCAGGAACAAATCGTCCACTCATAAGCAATGAATTACTACTCGCATTCGGATTCACAGTAATGTTGCTATTGCTATTCCTCCGATTCACATGCGGATTATCACCCCCCGCTGACACCCCCCTGCTAAAACTGCTGCTTAACCCACCGCAACTACTACTGATAACGCGCCGCGGAGGACGCTGTCGTCCAAACTGATCTTCTTCCGGCGGGGGTGGTACCCAGGATGGTTCACCTCGTTCACGCTGCGATTGTGGTACATGTTGATCAATGGGTCATTCCTTATGTGATGATAACGATCTACCAAAGTGATCTTGTTCCTGTGAATGTTGTTGTGTGTTATTGGATTGGAGAGTATTCAAATCTTGTCAATCTCATTCTCCTGTGGATAATAGTCCCCTGGTGGAAGGTAGTGGCATCATGTTGGTTTGATCGGTGGTTGGTCCCCCCATTATTTGATTGGATGATGGTAGATCTCTTGTAGTGGAATGATTATCTGAGACATTGGGAGGAAATCCTCTTACAGACGTGGTATTTCCAGGTGGTCCACTATGTGTTTTCTACACCAAGTATATCCGCTCAATTCCAACGTGGAAGGTCAGCCAACATCTCAGACCTGACGAGACGCGGATGGCTCAACCAACAAGAAGCACTGCAGAAAGCAAACCCTAGGATCGCTTGGCCACATTATGGATGGTGGCGAACGCCCACCGCTTCGTTCATGGCGGTTACGAGTCGACGTGCAGGCAGTTGGCTTTTGGCGTGGACAATGATAAGTGGGATGCGTGCTGTCTGTTCTCTAAAGCACCACCTCTGCTGCCCCTCTCTCTGTCACCACCGTCATGGATCGGCATCCCATGGCGTATGGAAAATAGGGATTGGTTGGTTGCCGCAATGGAAGAAGAACGGATGCCATCGATTCGCGTCGCTTTCATTGACATGACAATCTATGACAATATTGTATGGTGCAACAGTGCATATTGTATGGTGCAAGAAAAAAATTTGAAACACTGTATCGTGCAACAAAAGATTTTTCCTGCGGGAAAGTTTGCACTAACGTTGTATTTTGCAACAAGGATTTGCACTTTTGTCCAAAATTACCAAAATCTGTTCAAATGAATCATTTCGAACCAAAATGTTCAAATCTGTCAGAAAAATCAACTTAATTATTTCAAACAAGTACCAATGGATGTAAGCTCTAGCCACGAATACGCTTTCGCTCTCGAGCCGCCTCAATCTTTCCCTCCGCACGGTAATGCTCCCTTTTCCTGGCCTTCCTCGAGGCTTCAAGTTTCTCATCCTGCTTTGCCGCTTCCTTCGCCTTGACAAGGCGGCGCTCGGCATTCTTGTCCTTACGCTTGGCGCGTTTTTCATTGCGGATCGTATTGACAGCTTGCATGAAAGTAAATTTCTTCTTCTCATCAGCTTCCATAACCACCTGTTGAGATAGAGACACAGCGTAAATGATGTGTTAGCACAGACGCGCATGAAAACAGAACAATTAACCAAACAGGAATTACTCACTGCGCGCTTGGATGCATAGCTCTTTTTGCGTCTCTTCGTTTCGTCCTTGTGCTTGCTCGAATAAGGAAGACCTGCTTCGACCGATTTAGGGACACGCAGCTTATTGAAAGATCGCTCTTTTCGCTCAATGGGCTTGTAGATAGAATCCGGATTGACTTCAATTGGAGTTGCAGTTTCAACATGGAGCTGCGCCTTCGGCTTCATTGCCCTCCATCCATCAGCACCTGACTTGCACAAGAGTGAGGTCACTGGGTTGTAGTATTTCTTGATTTCAACAGGAACCCACGTCCTGCAAAATATAATGTCACTCAGAAGAATCTTGTCTTCAAATGTAGCTCGGAAAGATCCAGGCTGCCCATCTCTGATGGATTTCTTTACCTGTCCTCGCAAGCCACTCACTGTACGAATGCTTGCACCTTCAAACCGACTGACCTCAAGGTCACTGTTGAACATGCCCGAGACGAAAGCTGTGTTCTTGAATATCTTTGTTGGAGTTCCAACCAGCTTCAACTTCTTCACCACCTTTGAAGAGGCATCAAGCTCCAATACAACACCCGTTGCAGAAATGCGGAACCCAGGAATGTTCCCAGCAAGTCGTTGAATGGCCAAAATACCCGTGTTTGGTGGGACTTGCGGACCATAGAATGAAGCTTGACAATGCATGTGTTCTGGTGTGTACTTCAAGTAACGGTACCGACCATTCTGGTCTTCGGTGGAGAATACCGGGATGCTCTGGAAACGCCTCCACCCAATGCTAAAGACAAGTGGGTCATTACACTTGAGAATCTTCTTGTGCCACCGATGCTTCTTGAAGCGGCAGCGAATTATTCCACGTTCTGTTTCCTGGGGAGTCAATCCGCCAATAACCAGGGGCATGGTAGGATCGAACGACTCCACAAATTCCGATGGGACACCATCAATTCTTACGCGGCAGTATACACCCTGACGGAAACCCTCGTATCTGAGACGGCTTGTTTCACCATCTATGCCAAATTCTTCCTTGTTGCGTTTCAGCCGAGCTTCCTTCTCCCGTTTCAGAGCCTCGACATACTCACTCTCAGTCTGCTCTTCGCCAGCCTTCCCAACATCCCCCTTCTTGCTCTCGTCATAGTCGTCATCAAACTCCGACTTGTGAGATGCTTTTTTCTTGGCATTAAACTCTCGGAGCTCTGCATCAGTCATGCCCTCTGGAACCTCTTCGTCGTCGTCATCTTCAATGACTTCTCCATTGGGACCATATCTCTCTCCTGCTTCAAGGTCTTCAAAAGCATCAAACTTCTCTTCATTGTCGTCTCCATCGCCCCAGTCGCCCGTCACAAACTTATTACGAATGCTTTCAATTAAACAATCCTCTCCTTCCTCTAGCCAAACATTCATGTCAAACGCCATGCCTGACTGTGCATTGGGTACCTTTCTAGAAGAGTCTTTCTCGCCCAATTGAATAGACTCAAGTGTAGCCGACCCCTCGCCACCCATTGCCTTGGTGGATGAAGATGGTGTTTTGCTGTTGTCTCGAAGCTTGAAGAACTCATCATCAGAATCACTGTCATTATCGTCACTGTCATCATCATTTCCGGCTCTTTTGCCATCCTCCTCGCTCACCAAGTTAGACACAGCGCCACCAGGGGTGCCATAGACATGTTGCTGCAAGTTAGCAAATGACCTTTCACGACGGAGATAATTTCTGGCTGCTTCTTGAGCAATGTTTGTTTTCCATGCATTTTTCTCTTCTCCTTCGGAGAGGGAATCCTCCTCATCATCAGACGATGATGACCCATCACTCTGAGAAGCCTCATCAGGACTTCCGTTGCCATCTTCGTCCACATCAGATCCATCATCGTCACTATCGGACTCCTCCGAGTCGCTACCAGAGCTCTCGCTGCCACTTCCATCACTATTGTCAGCACCCGCTTCATCAAAACGCCTGCGGAACGAGTCTGCCAGTTCATGCACATCTTGTGCAGGTCTTCTTTGATTCTTGACAGCAGATGCACCATCTCCTTCCTCGTCATTGTTTGAACCGGCTTTCACAGCCTTACTTCCCTTGAACAGCCTCAACGATGAATACTTCATCTTTTGATCCACACCCTCTTTGACATCCTGCAAGCTTTTCAAGAGGCCTACTGGAGCGTCCAAGTCATGATCCTCCTCTTCCTCTTCTGAGGATGATTCATCCTCATCATCATCCTGCTCTTCTTCTGCATCATCCTTTCTAGGCAAATCTAGATTTTCCTTCTTGGTGTAGTTTGCTCGTCCTATATCAATGTAAACTGCATCTTTGTCAAATGAGACTGCGCCCACATTTGATAGAGGTGCATATAGCTTGGTATCCTTGTTGTTTAGAGTCTATGAGAAGGGAGAGTAAAGCAAGATAAAGTTGATGGTCAGAGTTGTTTGTGCAAGCAGTCAATATAATTTCAAACACAATTCACTCTCATGGTCACAGACACAAGATGTGTCCACTAATTGTATCAGACAGGATACCATATGCCACATTCACAAGATACGCACCTTACTCTCCTTCTCTCTGTCAAGAACAGGACAAGGATCTGGCAACGCACCAACCTCCGCCATACCATAGTCACCCACCCCAATCAAATGCACCTTCATACCCTCCTTCAAATTCGTTCCCCTGACATATCCATAAAACGCCACGCTACGCGCACACTTCTCGTCTTCTTCAATTTTCGACGGATGAGTAATATCCTCATGCCGATCCACCACCACATACGGATGCGTATTCCTCCACACCAACGGACGATACTTCACCCTCCCCAGCAACAGCGTCATCTGCTTCACCTCATGCTTCAAATACTTGCCATTCACGCTCCCGCTAAAGTAAAACATCTTGGCGCCATCGTAAATCTCCGTCCAAAACCGATGCTTCAGCATCTTCTTCGTCTTGCGCAAATTCTTCATCGTGCGGAATTGATCCAGGTGCGTGAACACGCCCATGACCTTGGGGAAGCCGTGCGTTTGCATCATGTTGAGGAATTCGAAGGATTCCATCTCGAAGCCAAATTTGGCATCGACGCAGAGGAGTACGAGGTCGGCGATCTTGGCGGCGTCGAGCATGGCCGTGGGGGTGTTGGGGATTTCGAGCAGCGTGATGCGGCGGGTTTTGGAGGTGCATACCGTGATCGGGCCGGTGGGGTCGGTGAGGTTGTGGTTGGTGTAGATCTTCACGAGACTGCGGATGAGCGTGGACTTGCCGACGCCCGGAGGACCTACCACGCACACCAACGGGGGGGGACCTTCCTCGACACGCGCGGCACGACGATCGCTGAGCGGAACGTACTCCTTCTTTTGAGCGCGATCGAGGTTTCGTTGGGTGTTGCGTTGGGTCCGTACGATGTTGGCCACGGAGAAGGCACGGGGATTGTGCCGATCTTTTTGGTTACCATTACGTGCTTCCCGTTTTTCCTTCTTCTTTTCGCGCCCTCCGCGGCCGGACTTGGTGGTCTTGTGGCCGCGGTTATTCTGGTTGTCGGTGGCGGCGGCGTCTGGTGGCGCCATGGTTGTTTAGAGAGCTATATAGTAATGTTATCAGTTGCGGCGTTGAATCGATCGTAGTGCAACCGTGGCCATGGCTGGGTCTACTTCTACTTCAAGATGAAATGGAAATGGAGGTTGATCATTGTACATTTTTCATGTCGGCGATTTGACAGAAGAAAAATGAGTGGTGTGATGTGTGGTGAGTAGCGATAATCTGGCGAATATATTGGATATGAAAAGTAACTTATCGGACATAAATAGCAGATGGACAGACGAAAGCGTTGGGTATATCGGATGTGACATGAAGATACTTTTCGTTAGACATTAAAGGATTCTAGATACCTTTAGGGCAGTACTGAATTCTGTCTTACATCCGTTCACGATTTTTGGTGTTCCTGCGGTGTTCTACCCTTGGTTTTCATTTTCTTTCATCTCACACAATCCAGCGAAGTGTCAATGTAAAAAAGCCCATCAGAAATGAAAATGTCATGGATGATATTGCTCCAAAGAGCGGGCGGCGGAAACACTCTCTTTCCAGAGGGGCTCCAGCGGCAACAGTCTGGTACCATTGGCTCGCATCCCATTACCTCCATCATTATCTTACCAAACGAAACAGTATCCTAGAAGAGGACACGAGCATCACAAATTACTCTGTCTTTTCATTGACCAATTGTAATTAAACGCTGCCGCCTAACACTAAGAAACATTCCAGCATACAACAACCAGCATCAAACAGTGAACACTCCGTGACGAAGGACAATGGACGACGATAATGACAGCAAGGACCTCACCTTAATCGCCCTCGTTCTTGATGAGCTCGAGGATGATGAAGAATCTACTACTGATACTCCGATCAACGCCATAGTCAAATCGACCAGTGTCAGCAAACAAGACAACATGCTACCAAGTGCTGTACAATTAGAGCAAGATCAAATGGACCAAAAACTTGTATCTTTGCTCTCTCTGAGATCGTTTAGTTTCTGGAATGGCAACAACGGCAACATAGAATCAGCAGACAAGTCCTATGATGGCACCTACGCAACCGATGACGAAAGCTACGGAGTCAACAGTCTCGAAAGTTGGATGGAGGAAGATGAAAGAGATCGCAACATTCGTTCCCGTGCCAGAGGACACCGGAACCAACGCGAGCGAGGGCTGTTGGCTTGTGGAGAAAGCATGCACGAGGCGTCTGACGTTATCGTAGAATCGTTACTAGATACTACTCGCGCAATATCCATGGCCATCAAGCGAGGCACGGAAGTGAAGACGAAGGTAACGGAGAAATTCGTGAGGACGAAGGAGGAACTGACAGAAAACTTCTACAGGACAAAGGAGGAGCGAGAGCGGACTAGGATGGAAAAGCTGAAGCTGGAAGAGGAGAGGAGTTTACAGGAGAGGGAATGGCAGTTGCGAGAGGAGATGAGGACTGCGAGGGCTGAGGTTGGAGCAGTTGCCAACTTGTGGAGAGAGAACAGTAGGAGTTAGAATATTGCCATCTGTAAGTAGTGAGAAAGGAGAGAAAATGGTGTCAGTTAGAGTTGGAAGATGATGGATGAGAAAAGTCGAGTATGCTGCTTTTCTCGACCTCCTCGCTCCTTGCCAAATGATGTGGTGAAGATAGAGTCAGATCCAGTCATGATTTTCTTGCTATGAATGCAATCCTTGTTTCCATTAGCTGCAATTTAGCTACATTCATATTATGAAATTCGTCATATGTAAGGATTGGATGATGCACATGAAAAAGATAGCTTAGTTTAAATATTTATTTGTTGAGTGACCTAAGCATAATCTTACGGCAGTCCCACTGTTTCAATGAGATTAACACGAAGGCGTTATCTTTATCGACAAGTGTCCAAGGTTCACTAGTACTACACATCCAGGTACTAAGTGATACATGGTAGACAAGGACATCATCATCGTAGCAGGGGTTGTGGCAGTCAGTCAACAATGAATATGCCAAGAGAGGCGGGTGGCACTAAAGTCGTCATCTGCCGTGATGATGGTGGTCCTACTAACCAATGTTCAACAAATAAATCACAGTAAGGCATAGGTTGCATTATTAATGAGCTCTACTATCCTTATGACAGAAAAAGTATGAATCAAATCAGTAAACAAAGCTATCAACCAACTTCTTACATTAAGCCAAAATAATGATCCCAAAATGCATCAGCACTGGTGCCAGAAGATGAAAACTGGTGCCAAAGCAAATACATTCACTATAACTTAAAAATGAATGAGAATACATTGTGGTATTGAATGGATGTGTGTTGGTATTGAGGGGCTTAACACATCCCAAAAGGTGGGGCTGTGGTGACAGTAGCAGCTGAAGGTATATATGATTACAATGTTCCAGTGGTGGCAGACACTCCACAGCAACAAGTATCAACTGGTGTGCTGAGAGGTGCTGTCTATGTCAACTAGACATACTCTAAAACCAGTGTCAGGTTCAAATTCCAAGTTGGGTGACTCATAATGGAGATACGGATTCAAATGATGCAACAATTGGAAATCGAAGGAAGGTCAGGATCAGGTTGTGCCTTCTATCAAGGGGGTGCCTCCTACAGTGTAGTGTGCTTGGTGGTTGGTTCATCAGCAGTTCCAGCATCAAATTTTCAGCCGGCCAATTCAGGCCATATTTCTCAAACAGCATATAGATTGTACTCAATCCCTGCCTGCTGTAAGCAGCGGTACTAGCGTGCTACTAGCCAAGCATTGTCATATGCGATCTTGTTTATTCGTTTCGGCTTGCCTTCTTTCATCCAATGTTTGCTAATTCATCCGTATCTCGCAATACACAACACACAACACACAACACACAACACGCAACACACAACACACAACACACAACACACAACACACAACACACAACACACAACAC
>JALLAS010001160.1:0-10127 GCA_036939415.1 Detonula confervacea
AAAATAGAAATCACGTGAATTGGCGAATTCGCCCAGGGCGGAAAAACGGCGTGTGTCCATCGAACACCAACACAACTCCTTTTCTCCGTCTAATTGCCCCTGTCAATCATCCAGACTCCAAACCCACCACCACCGGGACCACCCGCCGCCACCCCATACCACCAGGTGTTTTAAAGCCATAATATCATGTTAGGTGGACTCCTGAGCCAAGCCGAGGAAGAGGAGAGGCAACGCGAGGCCGAACATGCGGTGCAGCAGCAGGTCGCCGCCGCTGCCTCCCATTCGTTGGCCGGAAGCAGCAGCAGCCCGAGCAAGCAACAATACGGATCGCATGAGGGGGAGGAAGAGAGACGGTACGCCGACGAAGGCGAATACGATGACGAGGATGATCACAGCGGCGATTTGGAAGAGTATTCCTACGATGACGAAGACGACGATTCTCGTTCGCATTCGGACAATGATGATGAATCCACGCACGACGGCGAATCGGATGGATCAAGCGCAGATTACAATGAAGAATCGGAGCTATTGCATTCGCAGGGGCGACGGCGAAGAAGAAAACGAAAACAACCAGCTTCCAATTGGAAACGAACGCTGAGTCGATGGGGCAGTAAAATCAGTTCCGCAGTCGTTGCCATTGCCGATGTGGACAATGTTTGGGATAGTCCCGATGCTGCTGCCAATTATCATTACCCAGCAGGGGGGGCATATCATGCCGAGGGTCCGGAAAATTTGAGTGCAAACGCCAACACCAACAATGCGAATGGGAATGGGAACCAGCAGCAGCCAACGAGGTCAACAATCATCTACAACGTAATTACCGGGGGAACATCCACTCGCAATCACACCGCGGCAATATTTTGGTTTATTTTCCTAGTCACGTCTTATGCGAGCGAACGATCCACTTTCAAATTGTTGGTGAATTGAGTGGGGCGTTTTTGGTTGTTTTCCGCCGAGTTGATATTGGGGGCAAATGCTGTATTTACGGGGTTGGGAATGCTGATGGGTAGTTTATTTTGGAGGAAAAAGGTGAATAAGGAGATAGTCGAGATTTTTCCGGAGGGAGGGGGTGGATTTGGTTCGGGATTGCCTTTGGCTGATATTGGACGTGAGTTGTCTGTTGTTACTGGAATGACAATCTTCTGCATTAACAGATTGTGTGCGTGTCATGTGAATCTTCATGCGAATGATCCTCTTTTCTTACTTTTGCGTCATTTCCTGAATCATGATGATGTTGGCAGTAATGGCGGTTCTTGATACTGTATATTTGCTCCTTGGAATTATTAGTGGAGCGCATGTCCCACCGGTTTTGACTGTGATTTTGGTTCAAACCACTATTCCATTGACTGCATGGTGAGTTCTTGTTCACAATATCATAGTCAATATAATTTTGCTCCATGCTCCCGAATGCGCGAGGTCTTATCTTCTTCCCTTGTATCACAAAACCACCATAATGCCACCATTGTAGTTTCACCCAGTGTGTCCACCCCGACGGTTTCTGCTCAGGCGGAGGTGCATCCACTGCCAATGAGGAATTATCTCCTGGTGGCAACTCCTCCACCATGCACTCCCATTCCAACGTCCAGATCATATCCAGTTCAACTCTCAACGAAATGCAAAGTATGAATGATATGTCCTACCCCGACATATCCTCCATTCCCAATCTACCTGCGCCAACTCCCCCACCTGTCAAAGGATGGGGCGGTCTCAGTCGCTATCACATCATCGGTACGGGCCTAATGTTCGTCGCCATCTTTTTAGGTCTAACGCCAGCGGTGCTCAGTTTGGATGACATCATCCTTACCAGAAAGGATGCAATGCCGGCTCGCACAGCGTACAACACAATCGTGTTTTGTTTGGCGGCCATACCCGCGGCGATGTCCTAGTTGTACAAGGAGCACACTTTGACACATTTACGTCAGCCAATTGATTGGAATACATTGAATATGGTTCTATCAATTTTTCAATTGCTGTTTGCCATCGTGGTCAGTCCGTTGGCGTACGGTCTGCAGGGCATGGGAGATGGTCCGGGGTGGACGAGCTTGTATCCCTCGAAAGGTATTGGCGAGAACTTTTCGCATGGGTTATCTTGCTTCATAGGGACATTGGATGAGGAGACGATGAAGAATGGATATCCAGAAATAGCAGAGTGTCGATGGGCTTGGGCGTTGGTATTGATGCATGTGTTATCTATCATAATGGTTGGAGTTGCAATAGACAAGCTTGCTGCTGCCACGAAAGTTATGTATCGGTACGTGCACTATGTTTTTTTTGCTTTTGTTTTATTGCATGTACTAACTAGTAATGGATTTCGTTGCAGAGGTGTCTCCGTGGGCATTATGGTTGCGGTAATTCTCATGTTTATCTATCAAATAAGAGATCAATGGTGCAACTATGGTCCATTAGTAAGCTTTTTCCACTTGACGACCACTGCAGTGTTGATTGTTGGGGCAGAGATTTACCATCGGGTTTAATTAGTAGATGCATCATTCGAAACTGTTTATCCCAAGATAGGGGATTTGTATGATGAGGAAGAGTGAATACTGGCAAACCACGTCACATCCATCGGCAAAGTTTTTCATAAACGAAAATGTGGAGATTGAATAGAGATCATGGTTGCCATAAAAGCCCCTCTTGAAATCAATCGGCGGAACCAATGTGTTTATATTTCAATAAAGTGCATTGAAGAAGGCACACACTACAAAATCTAAAGATGTTTACTCGAAACACTAACACTAAGTTACATAACTTGGCTTTGGAGAGTTGAACAACTCATATAAACTTCCCAAGCCACCCTTACCAATCACCCCCATTTTGAGTCTGAAATATCTACACAAGTGACTATCTACGTTTCCGGCCCTTGTTAGAGAGCCCCTGAAATTGAAATCAAGACGGAGGTCATCAGGAACATGGACGCAACAAGTAAACAGATAAATGCAACCAGAATCTATCCCTGATGTTCAATATACTTATCGCTCACCTGGTGATATGTACAATTGGAGTCTGATACAGCACGACACAGCCTCTCCCTTTTGCTGCATCATTGACACTATCATCAGTGATGGATAAAGGTGTAGCCCCATCAGTATAACGAACGAGGCTCATTGGCCCAGTAGCCTGCGTCCCAGTCCAGTTGTTCATCGCATAATGACACCAAGCCATGTCAAAACACTGCTCTCCGCCTCCCCTCATTGCACCCATCGGTTCCGGCTCGTTGGCGAGGAAATTACGATAGCCAAGCCACGTTTCCTTCTCGAGCAGCGGGCTTTGGACTTCCAGCATTGCTGTCGTGCAGGCGATAAAGCACGAATCGCCATGGTGTCTTAATTTTGCATGCGTGGAACCCACTTGATCCAGTCCGTTCCCCATGGTCCCTCCCTATGTTATCTTTGGCCTTAGTATCTTCATCTGCTGCCAAAACGTCTGCCAGTTTAATTAGAGATGTGTCCCCGTCAATGAACCATACATAGTCATATTTGGCCAGTCTTTCATCAGTAACGTGTAGAATCCAATTCCAAATGTTCCTTGGATTGCTAGACAAATCTCATACATCCACCTCCACATCGTACAGTGCATTCCTTGTGATTTCATTTGTTGTCCGTGTACCAATCGTCTTGGATATGTTATGCGCATATTCCTCGCTTCATGCAAACAGCATAAAATCCGCCCTCACGGAAAGAAATTTGTCATCCATCGCGGCAGCATCCAAATCGCATAAGATGTGATTCGGAAATGTTTGAATTCCATTCACGAGCACGTCCAACCTAGCTTTGTATCCAGCTTGTCGAAGCGCATCGCAGTGCATTCAAGACTTTTGCATCAGTTCCTCATGCTGGCCCGTGTAGAATGATTTCACGTGCATCACGTCATCGACGACCATGTATATTTCGGACGGAGAACAAGTTCTGACAATGAGAACTTTTGTGATGGAAGTATTGTTGGTGATGTCTTTGTTGAAAATCGTGTTGTAGACTACTGTAGAATGAGAATGAATTTGCCATTACATCATTTTTTGATAATACTTTGAAGTTCTGTATGGTAATGACAACAAATAAGATGTAGCTTAGTAATTGGCCGACCCTCAACCTCAACCTGCGTTTGGGCGCAGGCGCAGGGGGGGCGCTTGACAAAAAGTTGGTTGACATGATGTCGAGATGATCCTGACGGTAATATGCAGGGTATGCGCTTATTTATTAGCAGATGAGGAACCGTATCATGGCCGGAGCCGAAGAGACGGCGAGCAAAAAGCAATGACAAGGACTGATAGGAGATGAACTGAACAAAGTAGATGTCTTCTGGAGGGAAGGAATTGGCTGCGTGCTCGAGCTCGGCCCCGACAAGAGCGCATGACGAGAGCGGTGATTGGTCAATGGGTGGGGTGGCAGTTGGCAGCTGGTGGCACAGATGGAGGCAAAATAATGCGAGTTTCTTTTGGCACAATTATAACATTAAATGACGTTAAATGACGTTCAGCAACGTTGAGCAACGTTGAGTGACATTGAGCGACATTGAGCAACTTTGAGCGACGTTGACCGACGTTGATGCGACGTTGACGCGACGTTGACGCGACGTTGACGCGACGTTGATGCGACGTTGACGTTGCGTGACATTGACGCGACGTTTAACACTTGATCGTGGATCAAAAAAAACAACGTTCATACATACCATACGGTACGTATCAATCCAGGATCTTGCAGCCCATTATATTTGTGTCCTTGCTACTGTTTCCAACAAGTGGGAAACATCCAAAAATTGGGAAAACGTTGGGCATTTTTGTGGCGCGAATTTTCAAATTATTTTTGAAAATTGACAGATATTGGATGCCCGAGCAAAGCTTAAATCAAAGATCGAGCGCCGCTTAGATCAAGTAATCTCTAGATAATACGCAGTGAAGCGATATTCTAAGGTTCGTTGATGATACGAAGAAGAAAAGCTCTTGTGAGAGAATTACATGGGAGGACTGCCTGAATGTAGGCGTTATAACCATGGCAACATATGATTGCAACTTGTACATGCCCTTAGTCAACACATGAACCAAGCAATCTGAGCAAAGGAAAAAGTAAACCAATTCACATTAATAGGTATCACTTGCTACTAAGATACTATGAGATACAGTAGTAAAAAATTATTCCAATGAATGGCAATCTCCCTAGCTACGCTGGTTCTAACCAGCAATTGAAAAAAGATTTTTTGATTTGTTTTGCATTTTGTACAACAATAATATTTTTGTTACACAATTTGCATTTTCATGGCCTAAAAGTATCAANCGTGCGTGGAACCCACTTGATCCAGTCCGTTCCCCATGGTCCCTCCCTGTGTTATCTTTGGCCTTAGTATCTTCACCTGCTGCCAAAACGCCTGCCAATTTAATGATTTTAGGGATATGTCCCCGTCAATGAACCATACATAGTCATATTCGGCCAGTCTTTCATCGGTAACGTGTAGGATCCAATTCCAAATTTTCCTCGGATTGCTAGACACATCTCGTACATCCACCTCCACATCGTACAGTGCATTCCTTGTGATTTCATTCGTTGTCCGTGTATCAATCGTCTTGGATATGTTATGCGCATATTCCTCGCTTCGTGCAAACAGCATAAAATCCGCCCTCACGGAAAGAAAATTGTTATCCATCGTGGCAGCATCCGAATCGCATAAGATGTGATTCGGAAATGTTTGACTTCCGTTCACGAGCACGTCCAACCTGGCTTCGTATCCAGCTTGTCGAAGCGCATCGCAGTGCATTCGAGACTTTTGCATCAGTTCCTCGTGCTGGCCCGTGTAGAATGATTTCACGTGCATCACGTCATCGACGACAATGGATATTTCGGACGGAGAACAAGTTCTGACAATGAGAACTTTTGTAATGGAAGTATTGTTGGTAATGTCTTCGTCAAAAATCATGTTGTAGAATGAGAATGAATTCGCCATCATATCATTTGTTGATAATGCTTTGAAGTTCTGTATGGTAATGGTGACGAAGAAGATGTAGCTTAGTAATCGACCGACCCTCAACCTCAACCTGCGTTTGGGCGCAGGCGCAGGGGGGGAGTTCGATGAAAGGTAGGCTATCATGATGTTGGGATGACCCTGACGAATAATATTATTATGGTGGGTGTGCGCTCATTAGCAGATGAGGAACCGTAGCATGGCCGGAGGCGAAGAGGCGGCGAGCAAAGAGCACAAGGGCTGACAGGAGATGAACTGAGCGCAGCGTAGATGTCTTCTGGAGGGAAGAGGAATGGGCTGTGATCGAGAGCTGTACGATACCATATTATCGTACGCCGACGACGGGAGCGACGAGCGGATGATGTCGGCGGCCGCTGTGGTTTGATTGTTTGCGGGCTGTTGAGAGAGGTTGAATGAGAGGCTGTTGTATCTCTGGGCTTTCGATTATGGGGGCAGAAAATTCCAATTTGACGGGCTTTGCCCGTATTTTTGCCCAACCTGATTTGGGGGACGCTTTACTTATTATACCAATCCCTAAAATGGCAACGCCATATTGCATCCAAATTAGACCCAAAATCCAAGAAAAATGTAAAAATTGGTAAAATAAGCCCTGATCAAAAACCCACATGCCCGCGCGCTGTCCATCATCCATAATCGTCCATAATGGAACCACAACCACACAACATCCATCACCACCGCCCGAAGACCACCGACCATCATCTCTAGCTAGATACGAACATTCACACTGCACTACCGTACCATACATCCAGAACAGAACAGAAGTCCGACGGCAAGAAGAAGATTCACCACGATGAGCCCCATCATAGACATTGCCAACGACAAAGATGCCACGGCCGCATCCCTCCTCGACTCTCCCGCCAACGGCAGTGGCAAGAAATCCATCCTGTTCTTTTGGGCGGAATGGCACGACGCATCAAATGCAGGGTCGCATTTTGACACGGTGGTGAAAGCATTGGCCGGCCAAAATGATGGCAGCGTGCAATTTTATCGGGTGTTGGCGGAGGAGGCTCCGAAGCTTAGCCGCAAGGTATGTCTACTGGCATGTTTTGTACTCCATCACTATTGAAACATGCCTGCACGAAACTGATCCATCCACATCAATTACTAATCTCAATGGGTGTTCTCGTGACGATGATGATACAGCACAATGTCAACACAGTACCCACCTTCCTATTCATTAACACAGACGGAACTATTGTAGATCGTATTGATGGAGGCGAAGACGTAGCATCTGTTACTCAGTTCTACTCCAAATTGGTAGCTGCTACTTCTTCTTCATCGGATCAAAATCAATCGCAACCAGCACCACAGCAACAGGAAGAAACAAGCGAACAAACACCACAAGAAACACTCAATAAACGTCTTCAAAGGATCATCGAATCATCACCCATCATGCTCTTTCAAAAGGGAACACCCAACGCTCCAAAATGTGGCTTCTCCCGCCAGGCAATTGAAATGCTTACATCTTCAAACGTGTCATTTGGCTACTTCAATATCTTGGAAGATGATGAAGTAAGACAGGGGCTCAAAACCTACTCTGATTGGCCGACATATCCTCAACTCTATGTGAAAGGGGAACTAGTAGGGGGCTTAGACATAATGAAAGAAATGATGGAAGAGGAGGGGGGATTAGTGGAACAATTGGAATTGGGGGATTATGTGACAAAGGATGGGGAAGAAGCTTTTGCAGCAGCATACGAACAACCAAAAGAAGAGGAGAAGGACGAGGCATCGCTAGATGAAAGGTTGAAGCAATTAATCACCAGACACCGCATCATGGTCTTCATGAAAGGCATTCCATCCTCTCCTCAATGTGGATTCTCACGGCAAATTGTGGAAATTCTCGATTCGTTCAACGTATCCTATGATTCGTTCAATATACTCGGGGATGACGAAGTGCGTCAGGGGTTGAAGGTGTACTCCGACTGGCCTACCTTTCCCCAATTGTATGTGGAGGGTGATTTGATTGGGGGATTGGATATTGTGAAGGAGATGGTGGATGGGGGAGATATGGAGGAAGTTTTGAAGGGTGAATAGTGGCAGGGGTTGGATGATTATTTCATTGATGTCTTATAATGCTTGCCTCGTATAAAAATGATGTAACACAGTATTAGGGTTGGTGGTGAGAAGTTGATACAGGGACAATAACCACTTTATCTGAGTGAATCCGATACTCAACTGAAAGTTGTTGGCGTGTCAACAACTTAGGCTGCCCGCCAAGGGAGGTACCTAATCGCGGTACCTATTCTTATTTTTTGAGTCCGGTCACGTGTTTTAGGGCTTCGCAGCTTTGCCCAATCTCTGTGCCTGCCAAGGGAGGTACATACAGTTAACCCTTACCTGCCTTGGGGCGTCATTAGGGCGTCGGGCACTGTCTTCTCCATTACTCGGCCCCTAGCGGTCCGTTTTGCTTGATCCAAAGTGTACCGATGATTAATTGTGCTATTACAGTTGTACTGTGAAAGTACCGGAAGGTGACAATGCAAAAAAAACACTTGGTGGACAATAAACTAAGTACTACTTATTATGCAAATCATACCCCGAATCCCAGCAACTTGTACAAATATGCTCTTCGCAAATGGGGCAGCCCAAGCGAGATGATCTACACTTCTTCTTCCGCTGTCCTGTTGTTCCCTCATCTCCCTGCTTCCTGAAGCACATTTTGCAGTATTTTGAGTTTTTCCAATGTTCACACGCACTGCTGAGCATTTCGAGGTACGCGCCCTCTTTCCACATCTGTAGACTACAGTGGGGCGCTTCTTTCCATGACTGATTCCGCTCGTGTGGCCATTGATGCAAAAGAAACATTTCTTGCAATCGCAAGGAACAAACCCCTCCGCCCTCATGTAGTCTGGACGCTTATCTCCGTTCCAATCCAAACCAATGCCATAATTCAGTAGATCAATACCCAAATCGATCTGAAAGTCCGGACGGCCATTATTTTCGCTTTTATATTTCTTCCAACTGGGATTTCCTATTCCATTGTGCTCATAATACACTATCACAATGAAAAGTGTATGCACCACGCGATCTAACACCCAGCAAAGTATCCAAATGTAGTATCTGTTGGTTCGAATTGTAGTAGACCAATCTGAACTATCTCGATCGTTTCTATCGACTGCGTTGAAATACGTAATATAATCACGTTGAGCCCTTGGGCCCTCAATCACCTCACGAATTCCTTTGCCTTTCACATGCCGCTTGACCGATAACCCATTACTGAAGTCAACTTTGTTTGAATTTAGGAAGCAGACTTGCTTCTTATCTTGCCATGTTGTGCATTGGATGTAGTATACTTTCCCACCAGGTGCCTTCAACTTCAACACTGCCTTGCGGTACCATCCTCGCTTGACTCCATTTCTGGCTCCGTTGGATAGCTTCAAAAACGGAATATCCTCGTCCTCGCGCGACTTCTTATCGGTTGATACTATTGTCCCCACAATTGTCCATCCGTACTTTAGAAACATATGCTTAGCCAACTTCACTGATGTGTAATAGTTGTCAGTGTAGAGCACCCGACCACGGTTTGCTGTCAAACCTGCGGAAGTTACAAGACGATCACAAACAGCAAGAGCAGAGTTATCTCGGTCTTCGGCCTCTTTACCAACATAAATCTCAAACGATAAAAGAACAGCAGACACTGCGCAGCACAAACAAAACACGTTGATGCCATGTTTGATGGGCTTAGCAGGCATGTATTGCACATAGCTCACCGCCCGGCCCATATACCGGATCATGGACTCGTCAATGGTTACATGCTTCCCAGCTGTCCAGGCTGCTTGCATACCCTTCATCATTAGATCAAGTGGATAGCGAACCTTGAACAAAGGATCGTACCCACTCATACATTTTGCCTTTCTGTTAGAATTGTCACAGAAGTGGATGCAACGGCGCATGAAGGTGTACGCGTCCCGAGTCATTGCATTTTGTAGAAAAGGAAAACAGATGCCGTAGGGATTAGCTTGCCATAACTTCCATGCTGGAGGCTTGGAACTACCAAAGTAACCTCCCTGTAGAATCAGGATAGCAAACCAACAGATGATGAACCCCGGCGTTATTGTGAATTGCTTTGTCTCGTTATCTGCCATGTGCCTTCGTTCCGGGTACGGTCTCCCAGCAAGCTTCTCAGGAACTGATACAAGATGAGGCGTCGTATT
>JALLAS010001161.1:0-10115 GCA_036939415.1 Detonula confervacea
CACACCCAATGAGACGTTCAGCTTCATAATGCTTGAGCAGTACATTGATGTTGCTGATTTTCTTTCTTTCCTTGTTGCTAAATTATAATGCTGTTCCAGTTTCAAAGACAAAATAAATCACATCGGAATGTTTTAACTTCTGCACTGAGCCATACTGATTTTCTTACAGCAGTTTTGTTGCTTCGTCGTTATTGCGGGGGGAAAGTGGTACACACATTTTTCTGATCCTCCCTGACCGGCCAAACCGGGGGTTCCTACGTGAGTTCCACGTAGGGACTTGTATGTTTGGCTGTTCCAGGATGATTGCAATGGGCAAACTTCAGGCTCCTGGCAACAGAGAACAAGTTGGAACAGGAATTTTGCGGAATGTTCCAATCCTGGCTCGAACTTAACACCATATACTAGCAATAACGACCAATTCGTTGGATTTAAATTTGACCAAACTGTTTGTTGAACTTCAACTGGATGCTGATCGATGCAACCTCAAGCTTCATTGGATGAATGTGACTTGGTATTGTAGCCAAGAACCTCAACTTTCCAAAACAACCCCCCCCTGCCTGCTAGCTGCTAGTTCACGAGACTGAATGAGATCAGGAGCTCACAGTGGAGCTATTACTAGTAATTTGAGAGATGTATATATATGCGACCATACTCAGAGTCCTGTCAACATCACACAGATTGGAGCTGGGATGTTCAAGGAGAGTAGCAAGTGTTTTGCTCACGGTCAGCCCAATTCAATTTCTAGTTGGCGAAGCAGATCAATTGCGTGTAGATTGTTTGATTTACAACCTAAGAGACAAATCTATTCAATGTCTGTGAATCACTGCAGGGTGGTAGATAAAGGGTTATTAATATTGTCCCCACCTCTCAGGCCATGACAATTGTCTAGAGTAATGAGCTTAAGATCATCATTTCTTTCTATTGTATAAAAGTGGTAACAAGTCCACAGCCTAGCCCTGCATGCAAATCAAGTGATCTCACATTGCTCATCAATATGGAGGCATTCTGCTTGAGCCCATTGAAAAGGGCTTCGTCAAAAGTAAGGAAACAAGCATCTCTACCATTGATATTGATGACCATCAGACCCTTTTCAAATGAGTATTATTTCCAATACATTCACTAAGCTTTGGTGATGGGATGGTGATGTCAGAGTGCATGAACCTATCCCCAATATCCATGTATCAATTCAATTGAGTGCTGGCGACAGTACTACTTGGACTCTTCAATGGGAGATCATTACATTCAAGAGGACATATCATCGTCTGAGTTTCTCAAACCTTCTCTGTAGCCATGATCTCAACTCGGTTTACATTTACGAGTATATGATTATATTGGCTATTGCAAAGTGTTGGGTGGTTGCATGGCGGTTGGCCACGGTGCATTACATTACCAGACCCCCACATTTCGTGTGAAGTCATGTTCCCCCAAAACATACTGGTCCCCATCTACAATTTCTGCTGAAATGTTCAGTTTGCCTTTTGTTTTGCTGTAGAGAAGCAGCTTGTACATTGCGACTTGATTACGGCCACCGCAATTTGACAATAGGCAAACAAATAAATAGCAACATCATCATTGACATCTGTGCTTGATCATGGCGGGGGTTGATGTAACGACAATGGTGGCGACCTCAGCAAAGAGGTGGATTGTGGCGGTAATCTGCTACAATGGATAAGCATAGATGATCTATGATGCCCAAAGAGCCTCAAGATTAGAGCATTGTTTTACTAATGTTGGAGTTTTTATCGGCCAGCATGCAGCATGCAAGACTGGTTCAAGATTGCGAAGGGGGTGGGATGTGTTTTGCAAGAGATGGTTTAGCTGAGAAGGAGGAGACAAGAGCAAGAGTGTTGGTGGTGGATATTGCTGGTATAAATGGTGGCATCTCTTACAATGATATTGTCAACAACAATGGCATGCGGCAAAGCAACAGAAGACAGCACCAAACCAATTCAAAGCAATATGTATCAAATAAGGCGGCAATGGAATGACAAACGCCTCAGTCATTGGCGGCAGCCAATGTAGGTTCATCATTGGCATTGGCATTGGCATTGGCATTGGTTGTGGGTGACGCTGTCAAGAGTGTGACTACAAGCATGTGGCAATGTTGGTTGGGGTTAGCTCTCAAACCCATCCCAACCCATTGCGAGTTTCTGCTGCTTCTTCTCCAGCATTTTATTCCTCTTTTGTCAGTATTGTAGGAATTGCAGCCAACAAATAATACAGCCACCAACGCAGCAAACTATAATGTTATGGAGAAAACAGAGTACTGTCAGAAACAAATGGAATACTGCTACATCAACGACATCAACAACCACCACAGTATGAAGACATTTGGGAGCTAGGCACAGGCATCCCCGAACTTTCTGGGGAAGTTGGATTAGGTAAAACTCAAACAAGATCATCCAAGTGAGGTAAAGCAAAGAGTTCATCACTTTTATATCTGTACCTGCGTTGGGCCTATCATGGACCAACTACCTGGAAACTATGTTACTAAACAGCATATTCTACAAAGAAAGGATTGGAGGATAGATCGAGTTTCCAATGAAAATGACAGCCATACTGGCAGGAACGGGCTGGTTGGCAGTGAGACAAAACATAGGATGCCAGAGGGTAAGCAAATACGCTTGTGAAAAGCACATGTTATTCAATCTGTGAATATAACTCAAATAAGATCATCCAAGTGAGGTAAAGCAAAGAGTTCATCACTATTTTATCTGTACCTGCGTTGGGTCTATCATGTTCCAAACTACCTGGAAACTATGTTACTAAACGGCATATTCTAGAGAAAGGGTTGGAGGATAGATCGAGTTTCCATTGGGAATGACGGCCATACTGGTAGGAAAGGGCTGGTTGGCAGTGAGACAAAACATAGGATGCCAGAGAGTAAGCAAATACGCTCGTGAAAAGCATATGTAATATAACTCAAATAAGATCATCCAAGTGAGGTAAAGTAAAGAGTTCATCGCCTATTTATCTGTACCTGTGTCCTGTGTTGGGTCTATCATGGTCCAACTACCTGGTAACTATGTTACTAAACGATATATTCTACACAGAAAGAGTTGGAGGATAGATCGAGTTTCCAATGAGAATGAGGACCATACTGGTAGAAATGGGCTGGTTGGCAGTGAGGCAAAACATAGGATGCCATAGAATAAGCAAATACGCTCGTGAAAAGCACAGCATGTTATTCAATCTGTGAATATGCCACGCCCACCAGACGAGCAAGAAGTTTCATTTGCCATTGATACCAGAGAGGTCTTGGCTATACCATTAGCTGATCCTCTTTTTCATGGTCTTGTCCATACTCTGGTGATTATGTATTGCTAAACGAAACCTGTTGACAAATGTTGTTATGTTGTAAATAGAGCATAAATGTAAAAGCTCGCCAATACAAAAAAGGCCTGCACTAGCGCAGCTGTATTGCCACCAATGAAAAGCATAAATCAAAGGCCTCTCTGACCTCACATAGCTCTTGGCAAACCTCAATCCACCCTTGGTAGGACTAATAAACCCCACCTTCTCGATTAGGACCATCATGCAGTATTTACCAATTTGGAGGCAATACGTTGATGATGATGAGAGTTGGGCACCCACACCTGATGTATGTCCAGGAGAACTTTATAGGGCTTTAGTGAACTGAGAGATGCTAGTTGGTGAATCATTGTGTTTGCTGCTGTTGGCCCCATCATCATCTTCTTTGTTCAGGAGGAATGCATATGACTGCTGCATCCGCTTCACCATGAGTAGACCCACAACTTTTTTCTTGGAAATGTACATGTAGGCAGTCAGGTCCTCATCCTCCTTCCTATTTTTTACAGACAAGTTCCTTATCCACAAGCTTATTCGGCTCCAACACTTTCTTTTCATGCTGCTGAGAATCTTCCGGACTTACCTCTAATACTATCCTCCTTAAAAAAAAGTCCCAACTCTCTTCACACTCTTCCATCCTAAACACGATACGCCCTCCTTGTACTCTTTGCATACTTTGACATGTTGGGCATCATCCTCTTCTAATCCACGAACTCATAGCATGCCACAAAAAAGCTGTTTTGGATCATCATGATCATCCACCAATATATATTGTATCATCATTTGCTTCTGCCATTCTGCTTCGATTCATCATTCAACGACATTGACAATCAACAACGCAGTCCCAATCCCAAACTCTGCAGCTCCCCTTCCCTCCTCTCGACTATCGAGAACTTTCTTCCGCCAGAAACCATGATACGAGAAGAAGTCAGCGCACTTGTCAGATCCTCAATTATCGAATGGGAACGATTAGCCATGGGATCGATTTGCTGTTGGGGCGTAAAGGTGGCGGGAACCTGCCGTAAAATGGTTAATGGCTTGAGATTTGAGATGTCTCATTCCAAAGCAACGAAATAACGCGAATACAAAACAATAATATCTCTAGAGACCTATTTTATGTTCTTCAAACACCCAAAGTCTGCTCCAGCCTCAGTCTGTCCAACTTTCCGTCGCCTTTTTTTAATGCCCGGAGTGCTGTCTCTGCATATTCCACAGCATGTATGTTTAGCATGGTGGAAGGTGGAATGTTTCTTTGGCTTATCTATTGGCGACAGTGCTGTAACTGAATTGTAGCGTAGAAGCCCATAATTGATAGGAATATTGTGTTTGATAATAATAACACTAGTCAGGTTCTGTACGAATTAGGTATGTTAGCATCACCATCATATCTGGTTACACCTACATAGATGTTAATTATGGCTACAACAAGCAGGTGCAAAAATATGTGATGCTTCTATTGTTGGGCTCAATCGACAATCAAAGTGTTGTGATGGTTTGCGCACGTACCGACACCCGCATGTGCTCTTTTGTGCTGTTATATATGCAAGCACTTCCATCAAAACGATTAGTTGCGCGATAGTCCATCCCTATTTCCCGTTCTCGCTGTTACTGCAATGGGAGTGCTGCACACACAAGTTTCCATTTGTAATGTTGTCTGGCCGACCACGTTTAAAACATGTGTAAGTGTACGGTCTCGATGTTTCACTACCAAACCTCGCAGTGCCAACGACAGGATTCAGCAAAAGGGCATTCTACTGCCACTCTTCGACGGCATTCCCCTCAACTACATCCTCCGTCGCAGGCATCATGGTCCGACTTTCCAACAGGGCCGCCAATCCCAAACGAAGCCGCTCCGCCGTGTCTTGCGTGGCAAGCGCCCGCGTAATGACCGATGGAGATCTCCTGGAATAGGCATCGGCCGCGGCCAATGCCGCCCAGCTGGATGCCACGAGATGCGCGTGTTGTTCGCTTCGTGGTTGCCGCCGCTCGCGATCGTCATTTTTAATTGTCGAATAGGAGGATGCGTAGGCTTCCCTGTAAAGCGACTGCTGCCGTTGTCGTATCCCGCCATCCAATTTTGGTACGTTCAGCCGCGATTGGGATGATAACATGAGGAGTCCTTCGATGTCGTCGAGATGTTCCGTCGCCCCGATCAATTGATCCCCCGTCAGCAGCGGCTCATCCTCCCATTCTACGAAATGTCCGAAATGAATGTCGTCCTGCGCCGTCCTCCCCGACGCCGACTTCCGTTTCACTTCGTCGTCCGCGACATGATCAACCCGCTTGGCCCTGCCGACCCCCCGAACGCCGACCTCCACGCCCCCAATGCCCTTGTACCCCATGGTAACCTCCAGCTCCTCCTCCAGCACCTCGCACACCACCACGTGCGCCAACAATCCGTCCTCGTCCAGCACGCTCAAGCCGATGACGGCCTCGTAGGAAGTGAGGGCCTCGTCGATCAAATCGATGTACTTTCCGTGACGGAATTGGAGGGTGGTCGCTTGGGAGGGGAGGAGGATTTGATGGGGGGTGAACGGCAGGAGGAGCAGGGGCAGGGCGGCGGCGCCGGCGGGCGTTGTTACTGTTGTCACGTCTTCGGAGGCGGAGTGGTCTCCTTCCTCCGGCGTGGAAGAGAATTTGGCCCTCCATTCGGCTATGCCGTGCAGCGGCCGCTCGTTCCTTCTTCTTCTCCTTCGGGCGTTATTCTTCGATGATGATGATGCAGCGGGCTTTGAATGAATGGTTGAACAACCCGGTTGTCGCGTTGCGTAAAAGGCGGAGGCGACTTGCGGTACGAGGAACAGACCCAGAATTGAAATTGGCCTTCCGGCGATTCCGGGGCGAATTCTCCGTGGTCGGATCATCGCCGCTGCCGATGGTTTCCGCGCAGATGATGCCATGATGACGCGATGTCGATCCATCCGTTCTTTTTACTGCGTTGGCTGGCCGGCTGGCTTTGGGAGTGCTCGGATTCGGTCAAGATTCGAGAGGTAGGCGTCGGTAAAAGTTGATTGTCGATATTGATCTTCTTTGGAACCGCAATCCGAAAATTCTCTGTTCCGTCACCCTGCGTTATTAGGATACAGTCGCATGAATATCCGTGCGGCGTGCATCAAACCTCGGCGATAGATGGCAATATTATCACCGCCTGGCTGAGTCATTGGGATAAGAAAGATTTCGTTTTGTTCTCGGTCTATCGTATCGTATGATGTAGTATGGTATATTAGATACCCTGTATGTGCCTCCTCTTTCATGCCACTGCTCGCTATTCTTGCATTTCTTCTTCGCCTTGCTTTGGCCGCGCTGGCTGGCTGGCTGGCTGGCTGCGTCGATGGTAGTCGGTCGAAGGAGGTCGATGGATTGATGATGAGGCGCGTGCTTGCTTGGTGCGGTGCTTGCTATTGCCGGCCATTGTGTGATGCGGTAGGTGTTGACTGTTGACTGTGATGCGGTTCATTGCGGCAATGTTTTCAGATGTTGTTGCGGCCCGTGGTAAGTAGCCGTAGTTGATGTGTATCTTCTTCCTCGGTACTAAATTACACGATTAGTTCAGGATTAATTATAAATATTGTTTCACCCCTTACGAAGATACTCCTTTGTCTAACTATGAAATATGAACCCAAGGTTAGTTATTACAATGTGTGTTGAAACACAACATACAAGGAGTATCGTACCCATAAATAAAACCCAAGGTATAAGTCTAAAATCACTACCAGCTGTCTCCATCAACACGGACGGCAGAAGGACGGAATCCACGGAGCCGAACTTCAAGATTATCACCTTCACGTAGGAATTAGTATTTGACGTCATATCAGGGTCAGTTTGACGTCATCAATTCAGCCGTGATCGCGACCTACCGCGACATCTGCCTCTTCTTTGTTTTTGTTTTTGCTTAGAGTTTTTTCCTTCTTGTCTTCTTGCCAGCACCGCGATCGATCGCGACCATGAACGATAGATCGATGATGGCCTTTTTCTATTCTTTTATCTTTTCATCGATCGTAATCTCAATCGTAGCCGTGGTAGTAGCGATAGCGATCGATATCGATATAATCGCTCCTACTAACCGAAAACAACATTATCTCTGCTGACTAACTCCATGCATCGACCACCAGCCAGCCAATAGCCAGCACAAAGAGGTGCACAATTAAAACTCCTCGAAGATCAACAACCGATCATACCGTAGCCATCTATCGCCCTCTTCCAATTCGTGGCTGACTCGGAAATTCGTCGCGTCAAGATTTCGAAAAGTTCAACTACGGAGATTCGCTTTCACCCAGGCCGAACGGAAACAGCAACCTCTTCATTACAATTCACAATAGAACCAGGCAGCCTCCTACCTCCAGAACAATGACGAAAGTATCGCTCATATCCGTGTTATTCTTAATGGAGGGCGGCAGCAATGCTCTCGTCCATCCATCACGGCAAATAATGACGACCGGTCCTTCCCATCAGCATTGTAATTTTGAATCCAGCGGCCCGTGGCGGCGAAATGGCTGTCTGTCTCTGGCAGCATCCTCCTCGGATTCGGAGCAGAAGCCTCCGCGAAAGGTGAAGATACGAGCTCGAGCGGCAGTCAAAGGAAGCAACAGCAGCAGCAGCAGTACCGCAACCATTTCCAGAACGAAGAAGAAGACGACGAAAACAAAGACGAAAAAATCGAAATCGGTGACAAAAAAGGCCTTCAAAGCCGGCGAAATGAGCAAAGCCAAAGCGATAATAGACGAACCGCCGGCGGTCGAAGCAATGGAAACCGAAAAGGAACCTCCGCCCAAATACTGGTCCCAAAAACCGACCATACACACCAAAAGCGGAGCTCCGTGGCAGCATCAGGAAATGATGGATCACGACATTCTCACCAAGGAGGAAGAATTAACGTACGGCCGACGGGTCGTGCGCGCCCACGAATTGCGGGAGAAGGTGGACGAACTCTTGGAGGAAAAAAGGGTCGAGATGGAGATGCGACGGTTGGAAATGGAGGAGATGCAGACGAACAACGACGGAGGAAGCAACGGCGGCGGCAACGTTGGGAACGAGTTGGATTACGACTTTTTGTCGTACGAGTTGGAATACCTTTCGGTGTACGGCTTTCGACCCAATAAGGACATGCAGGGGGAAGCGCAGCAAGAGAGCAGCAGCAACAACAACAACAATCTGGGGGGAATGGACCTGAACGACGATTTGCTCTTCGAACACTCCCGGCATCGCTCCCAGCACATGTCGCAACTACGGGACGAAACCCAAAATTTCGTCGGAAGCAACGTCGGCGGCCCCAAACGAAACGGCTACCGAAACAGCAGCACCTCCACGGCCAACCGCAACTCCTACACCCCCCTCCTCCACATTCCCATGCACCGACTCTCCGAATCCGACGTCGTACGCTCCCTCTCCGTCCCCGGGGGCAAGGCCGAACTCGCCGACATCATGCTCGACGGCGCCTACGCCCGCGAGACCCTCATGCGCCGCAACGTCAAGCTCGTGATGTCCATCGCCAAGAACTGGATGCGCAACTCCTTCTCCACCGCCAACGCCAACCTCTCGGGAGGGGGGTCCTTCGAATCGAGCGGGAAGGACAAGAGCCGTTCCTCCCGCAAGTTTTTGTCGCAGATGTACGAGGGGTCGTGGGATCGGCCGAGCCTGGACGAGGCGATGCAGGAGGGCATGCTGGGGTTGGCGAGGGCCGTGGACAAGTACGATCCGGAGCGCGGGTTGAGGTTTAGCACTTACGCCACCCATTGGATCACGTCGTACGTCAGGGTGTGCTTTCAGCGCGCCGTGACGGGATGCCTCCACGTGCCGTCCCAATTGCACGACATCAAGGTGGCGTACAACAAGATCGTCAAGGATCACCTGCACACGGGGTCGGATCCGCCGGAGCAGCGCTCGATCGCGGCGCAGCTGGGGATATCGGAACAGCGGCTCACGACGGCGATCAGGGCCACGGGGAGCTTGGTCAGCGTGGACGCCCCCATCGTGAGCTCGGGCGGGAGCGCTTACAAGGGCAGCATGGCCGGAGGGGACGGCGCCGGCGGCAACGAGCTGCTGATACTCGACACGCTCAAATGCGCCGAGCCCAAGCCGGAGGATCAGGTGGAAATCTCCTTTTTGAGGCAGTGCCTCGAGAATGCCATGGCGACCGAGCTCACACCCTACGAGCGCGACGTATTGAGGCTACGACTGGGGCTGGACAGCGGGGAGGGAAAGACGGTGAGGGAGATTTGCAAGCTGGCGGGAGGGAGTGTTTCCATGTCGGACGTGAGGAGCGCGGAACGAAGGGCGTTCAAGAAGTTGAGGAGTCCGACGAGCGTGCATACGCATAATTTGTTGGCTTATTTGGATTTGGCGGGGGGGGAGTTTGGTAGGTCGGGCGTTGGAGGCGTGGGCAATAGTGCTAGGAGATAGCACATCATTATAATAGGAGGATGATTTCGGTATATTAATAGAAGTACTATTGTAGTGATTATGAATTACTTCTACAGATATGGAATAATTGTTGCAAAGTAAAGCATCGCTGGCTTTTTCAGAGCAGCCCAAGCGACACTTCTAACTTGAATTTTGTTTTCAGTTCCTGATATTATTCGAGAGCAAAAGTATTGTGTCAACATGTTGCTTCTTCATCTCAGCTCCATCTACTAAGTTTCTTGGTACAACATTGAACGGTGCTATTATGCGTATCATCTAGTGAGGGCAACATCGGTTGGCCCAGACCTAAATCTGGGATAGGCTACCGTTGGAACCTCGCTTGATGACTGTACAGCAAGACACTGGATCGCCGGCAACTACGTAGGTACGTACGTACATTTGAAATA
>JALLAS010001162.1:0-17253 GCA_036939415.1 Detonula confervacea
ATCCTCACCACCCTACAACATCATATCCAATCATTTCAACCACCCCCTCCCCACCCCTCCTATCCCCGAATCCTTTATCGCCGCTGCAGCTGCCGCCGCCGTCATCACCACATCCACCGCCGAAGTCACATCCGTATCTATCGTCGCTGCCTTCATTGCCCACGCATCGCCCCTGTCGCTCCATCAGCCACATTGTCGCCCTTCTCTCGTTGCCGCCGCCATCACATTGCCGCCGACGTTATCACCGTATCAATCGCCGCTTAGTTGTTGGCGCATCGTCGCTTTCGCCCCTATTGCCACGTTGGTGCCCTTCTGCCATCGCCGCCGTTGTCTCTGTTGCCGTCACGTTGCAGCATTCTTCCCGACTCTGTCATCGTTGCCACCTAGTTGGCTCCTGCCGCAGCATATTACCTCTTCCTCGTCTTTGCGGCCCGTTTCCTATTCTCCGGTGGAGTCAATTAAAATATCACGGTCTCCAACACTGAACAATCTATCTGTCCTTGCATTTCTCAGTTGACACAATCACCAACGAAGGACACCCATTGGTTGCCGACTTTGCCCTCACTGCTGGCTGACAGCCTTCACCTTATATCGTAACCGTACGGTAAATTTCAGTATTAATTGCATTTTTATATTATCGTTCGGCTGTGGCTTTCCTAAAATCTCTAGCTGAGCTAGAGTTTTTGACTTACATCCCGTTTTTGGGCATCTTGTGGCTGTTCCAATAAGTAGTATAAACCTCTAGCCAACATGGGCGATGAAATTGTCCTATTACTGCTACTACCATTATCATCATCACCGCCATCCAAGAACCGAACTTGTTCATTGAGTAAATTAATCTCATGCCGCTCCACCATAACTTTTCCGGATTGATGACAAAGTACTTCCCTCGGAGGATCATTGTCTCGATCGCACCAAATGATTTGTATCAATGCCACCCCATCGCACCTTGCGTGATGATTTAGCAAGCAATTTTGTTCAATGGTAGAGATTATTGGATGTTGGGTACTTATTTTTGTTGGATGTCAATGTTATCGTAGGTCGTAGGGCTTTTAGAGTGAAGAATTACAATGTCTTCGTCAGTATCCCTGCTAGTAAATCCGTGATTGAAACGCATTGCCGACGCTGGTAGGGAGCATGTTGCCTGTCAAACTCGCACTTGAAGAATACGTTTTGAAGAAAGGCTTGCCTAAAATCCTGTTCAGCGGGGTATCGTAGCTAGTAGCTAGACAGACAGAGATACAAACACGAAGTCGGAACGCCGAGTTTTGGCTGTTATCGGTCGCTCCGGCCATGGTAGAAGATTCATCAATTCTTTTGGGAGGGGCTACGCTCAATCCGGTTAAAATGCATCCGGCGGTGAATCGGCCTGTTTACATAGAGGGGCCATCTCCCGCCATAACGTCAGGCTTCGCACTGACGTATCAGATTGATCGATGCTCCCGCGCGTGCCTGCCGATGTCAGCCGCCCGGCTCGCAGTCAATTTCCGTTGAGCCGCCCGGCTCGCAGTCAATTTCCGCACCACCAACACCAAAATAAATCCCATCGTCAACAAAATACAGCAGCAGCAATCAGTCGTTGCCGCCGCCGCTGCCGCCGCCGCTGCCGACGCCGCTGCCGACGCCTCCGTCGCCGCCGCTGTCGCCGCCGCTGCTGCCCACGCCTTCTCCGCCTACACTGTCGCCGCCAATACTGCCACTGACATCGCTGCCACCGACGACGCTGCCCCCCCAACCCCACACTGCCAGCGCACCCACCTGTCGCCACCGCTTCCGACACTCCGCCGGGCCTGCCGCCGCTGATCCCGACACTGACACTTCTGTCCCCACCCTCTCAGCCAATCTCGCTTTCCCCCCTTGCCACTGTAGAGCCGGCCATATCGTTCCCATCCTCTCAGAAAATATCCCCCCCCGCAGTTCGTAAGTACAATATACCACCATTCTTTGTGCAGTTTATTCTTATTAATATTAACCACAACCACCTTTTACACCACTCCCACCACCCCCCTTCCAGAAAAGAATTATGGCGCATCGGTATTGTACACCATGGCAGCTCTCGAAGAAGAAGTGTGTCAGGCGTCCAGTCGAGCAAGATTTAGATCCACTCTCTGCACAATCAATTGATCAACATCTCCCCAGTTTTCCCCCTGTCCCCCGGCATGACCGACCAGTCCCTTTCACTTACTCTAATGAGCATCTTCATGGATATGACGTGGCACCCCACCACAGAATTCCCCATGCAGGTAGCACTGACGAGTGTAGTGGAAGGGATGGTGTTAGTCATGTTCCGAAGGCCAAAACTCCCTCGAGCAACAGGCAAAAGGCAGCCTTTATTAAGGCAGCGGTGACCACTGAAAAATCTGCAAAGCGATCAAAAGAAAACAAGGCCAGAAGGGCAAACCAAAAGGCCAAGAAACAAGCCCAAGATTTGCTTATAATTTCACTCCCCCTACCAAGTCAGTGGGTCTATCAAACCAAAGAGGGAATTGCGGATGCTGTGATATTTGTTGATGGTGGCAACCAGAATAACCCACCAATCTGCCCACTCGTCCAAAATAAACCCAATAAAAAAACTAGACCTCTCGTTACACTTCCCGTAGCTGCTCTAGAAGTACCTGCTTTGCACCTAACCAATGCAAAGAAGGGTTTAATCTACAAAGACATTGGTCGCCCAAGTGACATCATTCTAGTTCCCCGTAGTGAAGCTCTCACGTGCACATCTGCATTGGAAAACATCAAGAGCAGTATGTCTCTGTGTAATGCACTAGATGCAGTCGAAGATTCAATGCGTTCTTCTCAGGAGAGGGGTGGTGCAAAGCATGTTATTCGTGAGAAAAAAAGAAAATATTCATGTGTTGGAACACAGTCCTGCAGGGCCACTACTGGCATTCGTGGCATACATTATGCCCTCTCAAAAACTGATCCAATCCATCAAGAGCGTATCCTGAAGTATTTCAGGGGTATTGAGCACTTGTTTGAGATGTATGTAGATACTGATCAAATCCGTCTCATTCATGAGGCCATTAAGCTCGTTGATGCTAAAACTTTCACGATCCCATTGAGACAAGTACACTTACAAAACAGGGATGCAGAATCTTCAAGAATCTATGGTGCTTTTGCATCTGGAGTGAATGTGTATTTGAATTCTCATCGCGACAAGGATTTTACTTATTGCGCCACTTCTATTCATATGCGCGATGAGTATAAAATGACGCACAAGATTGTTGCATATTTTGCATTTCCAAAACTTGGTATTGCAATCCCACTTCGGCCAGGAGATGTCCTTTTTTTTAATCCAAAAGAGGAGCATTGTATCTCATCCCGCTGCGACAATGCTGATGAGATATATTGCATGTCGTTGTATTTGAAATCAGACAATATTGGGCTAAACGACAATAGTATTCCTCTGTCGCAGACCGAGGAGTTATTATTAAATCAATATAATAATGAATAGTTTGGACCAATTCTTAGTAACAACAAATATGTTTAATATATTAAATACTAACAAAAATAGTAATGGCCGACCGAACACTTTACACCGGCATTACACCTACGACATGTGCTTTGACGAACACGAATTTTGCTGTACTCTTTCCCGAACCGCACCAGTCTCCAATTTTTTGGTAAGTAAGATGGCATGGCAATCCTTGTTTGATCGTCAAGTTTCCGAGAACCACGTTTGCCTGGTAAACAGCATTGGTGCCAGATGGTTCATCACCTTCGATTTTAACCTTTCCAATTATCTGCAGTCCTCTGGCATCACTGGGTACTACCGGATCGATCAAACTAGCAACTATCGTACCAACATATTTTACTAATGCCATTTTGTCATTCCACTTGGTCACCGTCAACCTATCACCAATCTTTGCTCCCGTCTGACAATTGTTCATCTTGTGACCTTTATTTTTGCACAGAGAGCAACTATGCCCTGTATTGGAGGTGGTTCCTTTTTCCGAGGAAGGCCTTTTCCGTTTCATTGAGGTAGCACCAGCTGTTTTCTTCAACACTGGTGCAAGTATATCACCGTCGTTCATCAAACCATAGTTGTCTGTGGCTTGGACTTCTACACTCTTCAAACCAAGATAATCTGAAGTAGCTGCTTTTAATTCTTCTCCACCCATGTTTTGAATATTTGTCCGCACAAACTTAAGTATGTTCTTAGCCTTACTGAAACTCTTGCTCTTGTCAGAAGAGACAATACTTGCTAATATTTTGGCCTCCTCGATGATGACATTGTACTTTTGTAGGCTGGTCAATTTGGCAGTTTTCGAGTTGGCATGTCTGTTGACTTGAGACAATGTTGCCGAGGGCAAATCAATATTCTGCGTACTTGTCATTCCAATCAGGTCAGAAACAAACACTCCAACGCCCGCCACTTCATCAACATTACCATCTCTATAACCTGTTTCAAACATATCTTCGTCGTCGGCTGTTCCGGTGGCGAAATCATCCTCGTCCGGGTCATGATGTGTTTCTTGCTGGGATATGTGGTCAACTTTGGGCGCGACGGAGACACTCTTTGCAATAGCAAAATGTGAGTGGAATTGAGACGCAACAAATTTACCGCCAAGAACACACTGAATGTGTTTGTCCGTTTCACCATTGTTCACATCTTTCAAACAAGAACAGTACTTGATGCCATCAATCTCTTCAACTATGCGGGGGGGTGGTGGTTTTTCTCTACTTAAAAGTGCTCTGCGACTCACATTGTGTGCACACGTTACACCCCGAGAAATCTGTTCTTGGGTGAGGTCTAGTAGGAAAGGTTCGTAATTTTGTGCTTCTTGGTTGGCAATCTCAAATCTTTCAGTAGTTTCGTGAGAATACAACTTCGCACACTCTTTGGCGGGATCGCTGCGTTTTTCAAGCAGGGTTTCATCGGTGGCCAACATTTGAAGATTCACCAACGTACGCTTCTCTTCGCGTAGCTTCTCCATGTCTTTCTGCACATGACATTGTACTACCCCCGTGAAGGATCTCGGAGCATCACCAAGCGCTCTCTGGAAAGAAGAGAAAGAACCCTCTACTGCAGAGCTTCCCTCATACCCAACAGTAAATTGCTCTAGCCTCCATGGAGCTCCCCACCTAGTTCTCTCCCTTGCAAGCACTTGGAGATAATCGGCAGCAGTTGGCCATAAACGGCAAGCTTCCGATAGGAACTGTTCCCAAAGTTCCTTCGATGTAGTATTACGGACAAGATTGCTATAGACATACTCCTTCAAATTCTCGTAGTCGGAAACATGACCCACATTTTTAGGGAAGTCAATTGTAATAATATGCCAAGTGCATGCTCCATAAAATTTCACATGAGGTAGACTTTTCTGGACAGGGGCTTTTGTAACTCCTGTGAATGTTAATTAAAGAAAGGGTGAGACATATGTGTCCACAAATAGTATTGACAAAAATCATAACCTTACCTAGATCTGACATTAGTCCTTCAACAATTGCAGCAGCTTCTGGACACATAGAAACCAGACTGGAAAAAATCCACTCTATAGATTCGTTAGTCGGGTTCATGGTCATTGCTCCCATGACTACTTGAATCTTTCGGTCTTGATCAACGATACAGATATTCCAAAAACAGAAACCACTTGAACTAATGCCACTCCGGCTGTCATCAACAAAAATGAATCTACCATGACGTCGAAGACGTGTGCGCATACGCCCGGTTTGCCAAGTTGTACCTGAAAACCTATTCTCGGAATCTGTTGTGATCCTAGAATCACACCCCTCCACCTGACTACGAAGACCACGGTGGATCAACTGGAAATTCTTCACACTTTCGAGATCACCTGCTTTAATTTCCTTTGCCAAATCCGCATTGAAAAGATAATCTTGCATTGTACCCATCTCCTCATTTGGTACATCTGATTCCTTCCAATCTTTAATTGGTAAGCTCTTCATCAAACGATAGCGTAGATTCGTAGCCTCTTCTAGACAAGCGTCTTTATACCCCTGCTCGATCAACCATCCTTTCACGTCAGTCGTGGAGTACCGTCCCGCAACTACTTCTGTTTTAATATGGTCAAGGGCAACTGCAGAGTATTTCCGGCCACGTCGTTGTTTGATTGAACTCTGTATGAGCTCGTCATACCCATTGCACCCATTGGTGTGTTCCAGAGAAAAACTAATAATCTCATAGCATTCCAATCGTTTCGTATTTTCAAAATTCATGGGATGACCTGCTCGGATGGACATTCCACAGTTACATTTCAAAGAAACGTGCTTAGGACGAGTGTCCCCTCCTTCGGCGCTGCCTTTAACTTTTCCACTCTTTGGTTTCCTACCCCGGGAACAATGAAATAACAGATAACAATTGTCAAAATTCCTATTCTGCCTCTTCTTAGAACTTCTCTGCAGCAATATGTCAAGCTTCAGTGTTGCTGCATATGTGGTGACATATTTTGCCATGTCGGTTTCATCATCAAACCGTTGGCCGATGTAGAATGGACAATTATTGTCCTCATCTTCTCCCAGCACAGGCAGGCACAACATCGGAAGGCCAGTCTCATCTGCATCCGTTGTTCCTGTTTGTGTTTGAGCAAGTACGGGTACATTTGGTGGAGGTGGTGGTGATGGTTGTTGTTCGTTTGGAGGGGAGGCCATGCTACCAGGCACAAGATCGTCATCCATTGTTGCTGTTGGAGTATGGGGCATTGCAGATGATGGAGAATGGTGGTGTGCGGTGATGCGTGACTGCTGTGACGGCCTAGCGGTGTGCGCCGGCAACGATAATGATTGCTCCCGAAAAAACCGACGACTGAGACGGCGGAGGCAGTAAACGACAACAGAGACGGATGGGTGAATGCGGGTGAAGTGGTACGGGAACAAAAGATGAAAACGAAAAACTTACCAAGTGGGACGAGCGCTTCAAAAACTGACGCGCCAATGGCGAAGGCGACGGCAACGGCAACAGCAACAGCAAAGGCGATGTGCGACAGCAACGATGGTGGGAGAGGCGGAGAAAAGGAAGGCGGCGGCGGTGTGGGGAAGCAGCGAAAGTGATGCGGAAATCGCAGCGGAAATATTGGCCGCTCCTCTTATTTCGGTGGCGCCATTGCCATGCGTTGGACGATGTGGAGAGGTGAGAGGGCGGGGGGAGGTGGAGAATCCAATGACAAACAATGACAAATGACAATGACGAAGCGAATGCAAGCCGGCCGGCATCGGCGGATGGCTGGCAACGGTCGAATGGAGTGACACGTCACGAAACGTCACGCAGGCGGGCTACTTAACGAAAAACAGGCGGATTCACCGCCGGATGCATTTGAACCGGATTGAACGTATGGTAGCCCCTCCCGTTGCTATCTTGCTATCTTCTTGGTTATGTTGTCTACCAACATACGGAAATATTTTCATCTAATCTCACACGAAGCTTGCACGGACGTGTCAAAAGAGATATCTCATCGTACGTAGGAGGTACTAATGAATCCACGATATCCTGAACTAGCTTGTTCAAGCTTCGTTATATCTTCCCTCTCGCTCTGCCAAAGAGGGCGCATCAAAAACAATAAGAACGCGGCACGATAAGGTTCCTTACCGCGTACAACCTACTACAACAAAAAAAACTAATAACAATAACAGCAACAAACAACACATGAATCAATATCAATGATGGCGCCCATCGTCGAAATACCCACCGACCTAGTTGACTCCCTCGGATGCAAATCCCCCTACGACGCGCTATTAGCACTCGCCAACGATTCGGAACAGCTCGCTGCCAAATTGGCAGAGGAATTGGCCGTATCCCTCTCCGGCGCATCGTCGAGCGGCGGCGCGCAAACGAAGGCGAAGCGCAAGAGCAAATTAATCTTGGGAAATAATGCCGATGAGGGTGGTACTGGTAGAGAGGATGGACGGAGGTTTCCCATTCCGTTGCCCAAATCGTTGAGGGATGCACCTCGTCCTTCCGTATCCTCCGCATCCGAAGAAGACGAGTCCGCAGACGAAAACTCCAATGGAAAGCCAGTGTCAAACAAGGAAACCCCCTCCCGCACCCTCCACAAATCCAACCCCTCCCACCCCCTCACGCACGCAACGCTCGCCACGGAATCCATCCTATCCTCCCTATCCAAAATCGCCTCGGGAGGTTCCGCCGCTTCGAGCGAAATGCGCGCCCTCGAACGGCAGCGCCAAACGTTGGACGCCGAGGCCCTCGATTTGGAACACGCCCTGGCCATTCGAGAAGGCTGCGCCCGCGGAGGCGATTCGCTAATGGGACGACGGTACGCCGATGCCGCCCGCGCCGTATCCGACGTCAATGCCGCGTTGGAAGGCAGAACGACGACCAACGCCAATAATAATAATGGGATGCGACTAACGACGACGGGCGGCGGCGGCGGCGGTCGCAACAAGGCGAGCGAGCGGGCGATGGATCTGGCGGGGAGGGATGCGCTCGCGGCGCACGATAGGACGGTGGAGGTGTTGAAGCGGGCGATCGGGGAGCGGTACGAGGCGGCGGTGCAGAATTCGGACGTGGCGGGCTTGTCGGAGCTGACGCCGCTGTTGGGCATGCTGGACATGGCCGAGCTGGGGGTGAAATTGTACTTGCAATACTCTCAAAGCGTGCTGTGCGCGGAAATGAATTTGGACGCTCCGGCCGATTCGTCCGATGCTCCTCCCATCGACGTCTCCAACCTGCCGCGCGAGGAAGGCATGAGCAGGGCCGCCATGCGCCGACGCGCCGAGGAGGAGCGCGCCCTATCGCAACGAAACCTCGACGTCCCCGCGAAATTGGCCCGCATCTACAACGCCGCGGTGACCCACCTGCGACACCACCTCCCCATGGTCGCCTACGCCCTGGGGGAGGCCGACGGCGATGCGGCGTTGGTGCAATTGGTCCACGTCGAGGCGGAGAAGCGCAGCGTGGACATATTGAGGGATGCCATGGCGGAGCGGGAGCTGGGACGGACCGTCAGGAGGGCGGAGGGGGTGGCGGCGAAGGTGGAGGATCGGTACGCGGCGGGCAACAGCAACAACAACGGGGCCGAGGATATGTTCGGCACGGACGAGGGAAATTTGGCGGGCGTCATCATGGGATTGGGAGGGGATGGTAACGGCGGCATGAGCATCGGGCAGAGGCGTATGGCGGCCCAGAGGGAGGATTGCGGGTTCACCATCGAGGTCGGCAACCTGTCCGACGTCGACGCCGCATTGGAGGAGTGGGCATTGGTGATGCAGCACACGGAATCGTACGAGCGCTTCGTACGCCATGCGGTGCGGGAGGTGATCAATGCGAGGAAGTTGCGGAAGGAGCAGAAGAGGGAGGAGACGCGGAGATTGAAGGAGATGGAGGAGGCGAAGAATAAGGATACCTCGAGCGAATCGACGTTGTTGGGTACTCCGAGGAGCAAGAGCTCGTTGAGCGTGGACGAGGAGGAGGAGGAGAGGGACATTGAGATATTGCCGCCGCACACCGCATTGAACGAGGTGGCCGCCGAAATCGGCGGATACTACTCCTCCCTAGAACGATGCCTGCTATTGGCGGGGATGCAACGAGCCTTCGTCCACGCCAACTTCCCCGATGACTCAACCTTCTCCCTTGTGGCCATCGGCAACTCCACGGGAAGCTACGGAGCGGCGACCGCCGCCGTGGGCTCCCGGGCGCTGCAGACCAGCCTCGTGGAGGAATGCCTCTTCGCGGCGCGGAGGTCCACGCTGAGGGCGTTCGCGACGGGGCATACGGGCACGGCCTCCGCCGCGGCGAACGTCTGCGTGGACGTTTTGGGGCGGGTGCTGTTGGACGTGCTGACGCGGAGGGCGGAGCTGGGGACGACCCTATTGCGGCCGGGGGAGGGGCTGTTGGATCACGGCCAGTACGATTCGAGGGATTTGGGGCATGCGGCGTTGTCGTTCGCCAAGTCCACGGCGGGCAAGGGGTTTCGGGGGGTGCAGGCGAGGACCGGCGGGAAGGTCGGGGATGCGAACGAGGGGACGCCCGAGGAATTGCGGCAGCGTACCCTACTCGGAGTGGCACGCGCTGCTGCCAACTTCAATGATCTGGAGGTGGCGGCGGACTATACCAAGCGTCTTGAATCCAACTTTCTCAACGAGATCGATGCTGGATACCCTCGTGGGCACGATACCGAACAATTACGAATGTGCGTCAAAGGCCTCGGAGGCGTTGTAGAATCCTTCGCCCACGCTTCCAAACGCTCCGTGGAGTCTTTAATATCCACGGTATTACCACGTGCCCGACAGATTGTGAATGACGTCGTGGGCCATGATGGAGGCGGCACCAGCGGCGGTGCTGGCGGGGTCTCGGCCGCTTCCAACTTTTTGGGAAGTCCGGTGCTGACGGTGGGAGGCGGGAATACGACTATGACATCGGCGGCGTTGGATTACAATCTTGACGATGATGCGTTTGAATTGGCGCAGCTCAGCGAGGGATATATCGGTCGCTTGTAAGTGTTGTTTGAATTTCCACCCTTTTTCTTAACATTTTGCAATGTGCTTGTTGGCCGAACTGTCTCATATTATGTGTTTGCATTCAAGGTGCTCCCATCTCGACGAGCTAATTGAGCCTCTCAGAGTGCACTTGGTGCCGAAGCTGTCGGACGATTTTGTGATTGGCATCTTGGGAGGTGTTTCCAAGCGGCTGGAGGCAGCCATACGCAAGGTAAGTCTTGATTGCGAGAACTCATTATGACATAGCTTGTTTTCATCTTCTAATTCTACAGCATGATGTATTTGTCTCAAATAACTTGTTTCGTTCCATCAGACTAAATTTACCCCACTTGGCGCCATTAGCCTGGATTCTGACATTCGATACCTTATGAACTTTGCCAAAGACCGTATTGATTCTCCCGAATTGAAATCTAACGTCACCCTATGCAGAGCATGCCCACCCATTGCCCGTCTTAACCAAATTTCTCTTCTAATGAATGTGGAAGACCTAGAGGATGCTTTGGATTTGATATCTGTGTCGAAGAGGAAGGGCAATTGGGATTTGAAAATGGATGATGCCAAGACATTATTGAGTTTGAGGGTTGATTTTGAAGGTAGCAAGGTGAATGATTTGTTGCAGATTGAGGATGAATAAATAATGAGAATGATGCTTTGTTGGAATAGTATTCAACGAGAAATTAGTATGACGCTTCCAATTGTACATTTTTGTCATAAGTCCCAACTTTTCCCATTGAAGGGTTCCACTGAAGCAGTGCATAGTACATATTTTGCAGTGCAATAACAACATTCTACTAGACAGTTGGTGATTTCTCCCTTTAATGCTATTTTGTTTTTGTTGTGAGCAGCAATCAGCCAATCATTTCCTGCAATATTGATTGTTAACTGCATTGTGCCTACATACACATCGTTCCTTTTGGTTGTGTTCCGGTGTTGGGTTGAACAACATTTGGTGTTATCTATTTCTGCTGCTTTTTCCCGCAGCTTTCCCTCCTTCCTGAACAATGATTTAAGCACAGTCTTTTTCCTTTTTGTATTTGGTGGTGTTCTAGATATTGTTGGGTTGGAACAACATTTCGTGCTATCTACCTCCACCTTGTTCATCCTGCTGCTGCTTTTTTTCCTTTTTCCTCCGCTTTCTTTCCTTCCTAAACAATGATTCCAGCATGGCCTTATTATTTTTCTGTGTAGTTTCATCACTCATGGCCAAATGCACTCCTCCAAATTTACCACCTGCTCCGATCTGCGCTTCTTTCCCATCAATTATTGTTTTATTTCCAAGTCCCTGAAGCTGTTTGTGTTGTAATTTCTCTCCCCGTTCTCCAATGGAATCAACGCTTTTGGATATGGCCCATTGCATCACATACCACCCGCCCACGATGGGGACGGTAAAATAAACGCAACCCATGGCATACTGTCCCCATTTTGGAAGCGGGACTCGCCATGCCTGAAATAAAAAATATTCCAATAAACAGTCGTTAGTAATGTTAAACTGCCGGCACTTTCAATGCATGTTTTGTATTTTGAGAGTTCTTATCAATTCCGTACCGTGTGAACTGTATGCTTTATTTTCTCATGCTTTTCATGAAAGGATCGGAGGGAATTTTTGATGGCTTCCATTGTAGAGTGCCCCCGTCATTCAGTGTATACTGACTTGGCTCGATGGATGTTATTTAAGCTTCCCGCCCAGTCGTCTGGCGCAATTGCTGAGGCTCCTTCGATGCAATAATTATTCTACAGGATCAATGAGAGCCAGAATCACCGCGGCACCTTGTTTTTATCTCAAATTTCACGAAAAACAAAACCTCGGGTATTGCCATTTGTGTTGTATCCGTAGCTATCCGAATTCATCTCTGTAGTGGATATAAAATAGCGATAATCCTCAATATTTGGATACAAAGGGGGTCAAAATAACCGCGTTGGAGCTGACTCGGCTGACGTCAGTTCGCAATCACGAAAACACCACAACAACAGAACACACCAACCGACCTCGCACAGAAGCGAAGAACAACACTGCAGAAACAATCAAACAATCATATTTCCAACGACAATAGCCTCGTAACTAACTATCGACTAACCCATTCCTTTAAACAATATGATTAGAACTTCCTTGATATTTGCTGTCCTGTGCGTCATCCTTGCATCGGCTAGTGCGTTCGTCCCGTCGAGCAATGCAGCTCTCCGCAAATCAAGCTCCCTTGGCATGACGGTGTTGACTGCCGGCACCAAGAGGGTTGATGTGAAGGAAGGCACTCCACTAAAGAATGTAGTCGGCAAGCTTGGCATCAAGCCCAAGTATTCCTGCAAAAAGTAAGTGAGAGCGCGCAGCCCGTTTTAATATGAATATCTTTTGAACCCTGCTCTTTAACTCACACTCATTGTGTACACATTATCTATCTCCAGGGGAGACTGCGGTTCATGCACAATTTCTGTTGGAGGCTCGAGGATCAAAGCTTGCGTTGGAAAAGTTCCTCCTATGCCGAGGTTGAAGAGCCTTCAGGAGAAAGGATTGGCTGTCAAATAAGCCGCTACCTTGTTCTTTTCACTTTGAATATATTCTCTATATGGGGCGTAATGGACTTGTCCGTGGTTGGTTGACAGATTTGATAAGGCACGTTTTAACAATTCAGCGGTCCACAAATTCCTCGACCTCTTTTGATGTACTTATGGCAAAGGGGGGCATCACATCTTAGTTGGTGACGAAAACCCAACAACAAAATTTCGACATCGCAGTACTTATCTATGCAACACAGAGATCTGGTGTTGACAGGAGATGGGAAAGGTCGACGAAATAAAATTACCACATGGTTACAATTCACACCCTGGAAAGTCTGCCTTGGATCAAACCCGCCAAGCAATTTCTGGACGGGCCTTTTGCACTCTTGAAAACACGCCGATCATATATTATCATTCTCTTCACATTCAATGTGCCCGATCACTCAAGAATAAATTTGTTACTTGTTAATCAGGTAGCCAAGCTGGAAATTAGACAAGTCGCTCAAGGTCAATGTAGACACTTTCTACCCTGGATCTGTGACATCTGTTGCATGGAGCACAACCCTTTGCCCACTCACCTGCATTAATCCATTCATGGAATCAAGGCGTGCGATATGGCATCATCTTTTGAGCTCATTTGAGATCAAGCCAATGCAAAGAAAAAATCTCATCTGGCAGATCTATCTCATGACGAAACACTCCTCACGCGTACTGATCCTTTGAGTATGATCTTTCGGAAAATTGTACCGCATACCGGATATATATTGCACCTCATGAAGAGTTGCTTCGGTTCCATCGTTATTGGACTTCTATTTGGGCTCTGTACCAAAGTCTTTCCTGTGTCGCTCGTGGGATAGGATAGTGCATGGATGGGGTTGTGCTGAATCAGTCCAGTGCTAGCGAGGAATGTGACCAACATGAGGTACAATACTACTTTCTGATGGCTCAAAGTAAAACCGTGTCATAATGTGCGCAGAGTAAGGATTGTCCAACTGTTCATCCTTGGTCCTGACAGTTGGATTCTCTTTAACTTGATTGAGGCTGGCGGCAGTTTGAATCTTGATTTTATCTGTCAAATTAAGATTGGTTTGACCTTTTTTTACATCATCTTCAGTTGACCTCCATTCCTTTCTGTGTAAGTTCCAACTCTCCTCCTAATACTTGCTATACTTTATCAACAGCTCCTCCCCTAAGCATATTTCTCTGGTTGCAATGATATCAAAGAACAACCCTGCATTTGTTTTTATCGTAATATCATCCAATGCTAAATCTAACCATTGCGATTTGTGATAGGGTAAAATGTTGACCATCGGATTTCAGCATTACTTTTGCTACCATGATTGATGAAATTGCAGTTGGTGCACACGGGTGAAATAGCAGCGATGAATTCATATGGCCAAAGCAGTAATTGAGCAAAAGTTGGCGCCCCACACGAGTACCCGATCCGTCTCACCTGCCTCAGATTTATTGGTTGAATTCCACAGACCAAACGCCTCTCGCTTCATTGGTATCACAGGGGTAGTGGTAGGTAGTGGTAATACATTGGCCTTTATTGAATGATCTTGTCGCAAAAGCACCTTTTCCTGCTTGAGTTAACAACACACCTGACACCATATTACCAATACATGCACCATTTGTTTCTAACCATTGTACAGACCGTTTCGAATCTTTTGAAGAATAACGTGCTGTTCCTGATGCCAATGCATCAGGGACACTGTTCAAATTATTTGGCTATGCCGCATACAAACAGATACAAACGTTTATCTTTCATATGCATCCATGATCAACTTTTTCGCATTCCGAAAAGCAAAATTTTCACCTCCACTTGCTTGTTCGTCCTCTTGGGCAAACGTGCGTTTTGTAGCAACTCATCAGCTTCCTCAAAATGACTCTTTCCTGGTATTAATCCGTATTGCTATTGCATGCTTCCACGCGATCTTGTGTTTTGAAATACCCGTGTCCATAAGAGAGAAACATCTCCTCACCTGCCTCAATATCCTCCTTTGCTTCGAACATACAATTTCCGTGCCAGGAATGCGCCCCCCTATTGTACCAGGATCATCCATTGTCGATGTCTCGCTATGAAAGAATGAATCGGTCCCATATCTCCATGGGTGAACCCTCCACGTCAGATCAAGCCCCATGTTCTCCAGTCCGTAATAATAGTTGGCTAACGCACCCATTCCTGGCACTATGCTTTCTCCTCGTGTCACTTTATGACATAGTATCACGATAGTAGAGCANCCCAAGAGCCCTTCAATGTGATACAATGACAAAAGGGTTAGAGAATCAGCATGTCTCATAATCTCTCACGAGACACCCACCATACAATTAATGTATATACTGCTACTCACCCAACACAAGCCCCTACCATGTAAGTGGGACTTCTTGACCAAGTAAAACTACGAGCTAGCCTGTCAAACTCTGAGGCAAAACATGATACAAGAAACACAGAAAATGCGCCTTTGACTGTGGCTCTTCCTAGACCTCCGCTTTTGTTTGATAATTTGTTGGTTCGGAAATGAATGGATGAGCACAACAAAGGCTGTTCGTTTAATCTTCCTACTCGAACCCGCCATAATCACGGGACTCTTGACCAAAATTGCCAATGCCGCCACGAGGCTCTGTCCGGAAGCATCCAGATTGGTGACAAAGTCAGCAACATCGTATCCTTCTGCATGTAAACGTTTCAATAAATTTTCGAGAGAGTTGGGTGCGTCAAGCAGTACTGCCGTCCCCATGGCGCCTACATTGGGAGGAAAGCCGTACAAACCCACAGACAGCTTTCGTTCTTCGACGGGCGTTTTGCATAACGATATCCAGCCATGCAGACGATTGCACAACTTACGCACCTGTTCCGGAACCAATGCAATATTATCACCGACCAACCCTCCCAAGACCATGGTATCAATCCCTCCGTCCAATTCCAGAAGCAAGTATAGAACCACTGATTGAAGCCCTAGCACGCCGTTCAACTTCCATATTGGTATAGATTGAAATAATAGCGGCAAAGTGATGATGTACGGAACTTGAATGCTGTCCAATAAGGCGGAGGCCACGTCGACGTTGCGTCCCGCCTTCATGCTGACAGCGGGGCCGCCCGCGAGTGAACCCAATGTGGAAACTATTGCATCCACCTCTGTAGCCTCGTTAGCTTTGTAGGTAGTATCCCTGTGAATCGTACCTTGTGGTTACGAATAGCCTGATGACAGAGCAGAAATCCCTTGATCTCCCACGGCACAGTGGCTTGGCTACGCATCTGGTGAGTGCAACCTGCATGATTTGGTGGCACTTGCCATATCATTTGAATGGTGCCTGATCCAGAAACAAAACACTCAAAATGAGCAGCAGCATTAAATAAAAATAAAGTAAAAATTGCATCTGGGGGATACAAATTGCTTCTCCGGCAGGCACAAGCACTCACCATTGTCCCCTTGCCGCAGACGGGTCTACCAGGGCATACAAGTGTTTCCAAGTAATTATTCAAACGAGCAATGATGAGCAATGATGCAAAAAGTGAAAACAACACTGCTAAGTTACTTATCATATCACATCATAATATTATCACACCTTCACAATGACCATGCGAGACTGAAAATAAACACCATGGATATTAAGATAACAGTCTATCTTGTAATCTGTGATCCTCAGTGTCATGATATATTATTGCTATTTCAGGATATGGAAACGGTTCACCCTTTTGGTACGGGGTGATTTATGCCAAGCCCAGCGTTAGGGGCCGAAGACTGGGCGATGTACAATACGTCGTACAATACATTTCTTGGGATCATATTGAGAGTACAATATAGAGTGCTGTTCGAACGCCTGTTGGTATTACTTGTTTCTTGGTCTTTTGCATGAGATGGCCCATTACCTTTGGCACTGTTGCGTCTTTGGTGCCACCATGACGGGCGGCAAGGTACAATACAAGTACAATACAATAGGCATTCCGATAGTTCCGATCGTGTCTTGAGTACACATCATCATTGCCTTCTCCGTCACTGAGGGAAGCAGATGCAAAACGTGCTGACAGCTGCAAACAGAATTGTAACATTGCCCAGTAGCAGCGGATTGTCGAGCATCGCATGATGATGTTACCAGAAACGATGGGAGGCTGCGAGCAATGCCAAGGCACAAAGCACAAGACAAAAGAGAAGAATGGGTGCAAATGAGCGCCGACTGAGGGGGGACAAAGGTATTTCATATTTTTAGCGCCAATTAATTCTACCAAGGTAGGTTTATAAATATTTTATGTTGTAATTATGATCATTACTTTTAACAATTCTTCTTTTACTTCTCTGGAAGATGCGCGTTTGGGGCTCTAGCAGTGGAAATATTTAGTTAGCACTGGGG
>JALLAS010001163.1:0-10115 GCA_036939415.1 Detonula confervacea
GAAGCCTAGTGCAACATGGCAATACGTATTGGATTCAAAGCATTGTACCTTGACGCTTCGTATTTCGTTCCTTTCGCGCCAACGTCCAGCATGACCATACCACTCAGAAACCCTCCAAGCATTATTCTAATTCGCATGTTCGTTTTTTATGTGCCAAATCTACGCTACTGTTGTTACCAAGATTGGATGGTGAGTACAGTCGTGAGTCGAGGTCTACTGCCAAAGTATGGTATGCACATTGGGTAGTACATGTAGTAAAATTATTGCCATCGACATGTTACTGCTGTGCGTGCTGCTTCACAATAAGTGTTGTGCCTCTAGTCCTTCAAATAAGCATACCAAAACCATGCTTCATGCACGATCATCGAAGTTCATCATCCATGCAATCAAAAAAAAGAGAAGACCAGATGAATACTTGAAGGAGAGATGCAATAGATACCATGCATACAAACCTGGCTGAGTAGAACTTTGAGCACCAACTCTGAGCAATGTACGGCAATACAACATTTTGTTGGTATCAATCAGTAAAGTATCAACATGAAACTTCATCAATTTCTTCTTATGTGTTTCCTGAAGAAGATCATTCATGAAGCAGTTCTCTAAACCATCTTAACTTCTTGGTCCTGACCATACATTATTTGACCTTGATCCCATCTATGGAAGGCGCTTGGTTTGTCAACTTGAAAGGCTTGACACAACATGCTGATAAAGCAGTATGATCAAATAGATCAACGGATGATGAAGACAGATGTACCTTTACATACACTCCTAGTTATTTTACCTTGTCTTATCATAGCTGAAAATAGAGAGATGCAACTTCATCAAGTATTTGTTTGCATCGCGATTACTGCATTCCCATGTCTTTTTGTCTCCATCTTTGTTGCAGTTGTTTGTTGTTTAATTCTGTGTAGGGCACTGCATCTTAATAAATCGTGTAGCTGTTGCAAATATTATTACACCACGCCTCATTCAACAAAATAGCAATATATATAATATATCATCATATTTCATCCGCGAAAAGCGAACCCACCCACTGGAATATCCTCAACTGCCTCCCCTCCAGAGCCTCCAGCGCAACTTCCTGCGGAATCAAATTCTTCAATACCGCCTTCATGAAAGCGGCATTGAATCCCGCCAAGCTTCCGTACACGGCATCCTTCCAATACTTGTGCAGAAATTGCTGACGGGTATTCGGATTAAGTCCGCGCCGGATGAAGAGGTAGGACGTTCCCCAACACATTGCCGAGACGAGCGCTTCGTATACTACAATCCATAGCTTTTTGGGGGTGTCGAATCCGAATAAGAAAATTCGTTTCGCCGCGGCCGATTGCGTCGCCCAGAGCAGGAAACTGGCGACCAGTCCCGAAAAGTCGCCGTTGCTCAAGCATTCGATCAGGGCCCCCTGATCCGTGGCGCAATTCTGGACCGAGTCGTAATTTTCCTGTACCCAATTCATCCACGATGGGAGCCGACTTTGGATTTCGGCCGATAGGGCAATGAATCCCATGAAGAGGACCAGGTAGTTGGCGATGACGAAGATGACTTGCTTCTTCTCATCGCGATGGAGGGCGCGGATATGCGCTTGATCTTCTTGGGTTAGCTCTTTGTGATGCCCGGCGTTCGCGGTGCCGTTCATGGCGCCGAGAGCGTTACCGGTAGTTCCCATGTTATTCGGCGTGGTGTTGGGGGTGGCATCGCCCCCAAACGACTTTCGCTGTATGAACAGCTTATTCAATTGCTTCAACTGGTGTTCAATCAGTTGATCCGTGGTTGAATTTTCTGATATGGGTTCCATGGTAGTCAGCCCCATAGTAGTATTGACGACTCCTTTATTTTCAAAGGCTGTTACCGCAGGCTCCAGTTTGGGCGTATGAAATTCCTCCTTCTTCTCCTCCCTCGGAGTCGACGGAAAATCCCCTCTCAGCGATGCAGTCTCCTCCATGCTCGGCGGCCTCGGAAGACCTCCCACCGATCCCGCCGCCGCCGGCAAAGTCAACAAAGGCGGCGGAGACCCTCGCGCATTATTCGTAGCATTCGCATTCGCATTCCCGCCGCCGCCCTGCTGTCGCAACAACGCCGCCACGGCATTAAGAACCTGCACCTGCTGAACGCTCTGCGGCCGCTGCGTAATCCCATTCATGTTCAAATTCCCATTCCCCAACGAGTACAAATCGACGTTGGAAGGGTGAGGACTCGGCTCGGCGGACGGAGACTCGGGCGCGCGCGACACGTAGGGCGGTCCGGCGTAGGTGCTGCGGTGATTGATTTTGGATGGCGGTTCTACGGGCGGAGGAGGTTGGGCGATGGAGGTTTTGAACTTGAGTAGGAAGTGGGATCCGTCGGGGAGGAAGGGGCAGAGTACCACTTCTGTAGGATTGGTCAGTAGGGCAATTGTTTTTTTGAGAACACATGATGTGGTTAGATGGTTTTGCATGGCACAATAAATTGAAACAGTTGAGAAAAAATCAATACATACTAGGCACAGTTGTGCATAATAAGCACATCACACAACACAAAATGAATACAAAAGGGACGTACCTCCATGCGGCGTGACATTCTCATCCAACAACCTCACATCCTCCAACTTGACCTTCCCCCCAACACCGCCTTTATTCTTATTCCTCTCGTTGTCCGCGGTCAATTTTCTCAATACGCAATTGAACACGTGCTCCTGCATCTCGCCGGACGTCGTGCCCTCGTACCAGCTCACGGAAATGGTGCCTCGATCGACGGTACTGGATTCTCCGGAGGAGGCATTGTTGTTGGCGGGCGAAGGCGCCTTTTCGTCCAAGGACGGCATGCTGTTCAACGCAGTACCCGAACTGGAACTAGTAGCACTAGCGGCGGCAGCAGCGGCGGAATCGTCCCTGGCAATGCTCCCCAACACCTTGCCCGACATGCTCAAACTCCGAAACCGTCTCAAGGACCGAAACGGCGTCTCGCTCTTCACGAAGCCCTTGACCGAAGACATCAACGGACTGGCGATGACGGACGGAGGAACAACCATCATCGATTCCTCCAACAGGCGTAGCGTGATGGATCTTCGGCCCGGCGCGTGGGAGGGCGTGGGATCGGGCGTGCGGGAGTCGGCGTACGTGATGCGCGACGGCGATCGAAATCGTTCTTGTCGTTGCGGCGGGCGCAACTTCGGTTGCGGTTGCGGCGGCGAGGCCACGATCGATTGGGGAGGGATCATCGTTCCGGAAGGCTCTTCCGACGCGGCGGCGGTCGACCGACGACGATGGCGATCATCATTATTTGTTGATGAGGAAGAAGGATTCGGCATTACGGCTTCCAATTCCTCGTTGGTGGACGTTGATGCGGGCGACGCCATCATTTCCTCTTCTCGCGTAGTGTCCGCGTGAATGCCACTGGGCTGCTTCTGATGCGACGGAACGGGTTTCTGATGCGACGGATCGGGCAAAGCCAGGGGCGAAGCTATCGAAGATTCGGCGGTGGTGGTGGTGGGAGTGGAAGAAGATGACGTGCTAGCCTCCTCCTCGGTCCGGGGAGGAGGGGTCGTGATGGAAGTGCGTATTTCCGTGGCGATTTCTTCCGCGCTCTGCTCGTCCGAATTGGCGGAAGCGTCTACTAGCGTTTGAGATGACGGGGCGCCCATGGCCATGGTGATGGACTCGGTGTGTTCGTGCGAGGCGCCCGGCGGATCGGAAGCCGAGCACGATGTCAATGATGATGACTCTTCCTTCGCGTCGTCGTCGTCGTCACCCTCGGATGGCGATGATGGCGTCGGGACAGCAGCATCAGCATCAGCATCAGCAGCGGGAGAATCGGGCTCCGCGTTCTCGCCGTCGCCGACCCGGCTGATCGGAACCGCTGCATCGTCCGCCCGCGGCAGCGGCTCATCGTCATCGTCGTTCGCGGCGTCCACGTCGTCGCCCATGATCGGATTCATGCTACTGCTCTCTTGTTCAATACTGTGCACCGGCGACATCATTGTGTCTAGCAATTCTGCTACTGCTGATGGCAAGTTCACCAGCGAATGCGAATATTCGTGGTTGGTTATGAGACGAGGAGCGGTAGTCGTTCTTCGATTCTTATTATTTGGAGTTCTTCCTCTTCGTCGTCCATCACCACCACCGTCTTCTTTGTTCGCGTTCACGTTTATTTTGTCGCGATGATGTTCTTCGTGTTTGTGCTGAGCTCCACTCAGCACCACCATCTTCATGGGCGCATTTCCACTTGGAGGCGTTCGTGCGTAGGAATTGGTAGTTTGTACGATCGCTTCAATGTCAACGTCTGCGCCGTCGGCTGTCGTCGCGTCGTCGTTCGCTTTTGTTTTTTGCTTCACGATTGGGATTTTCATTATTTGCTTTCTTTGCGTTGGTTCATCTTTCGATGACGATGATGGCGGGATTAGATTATTTGGTGGTGGTGGAATTAGGATGATGATGTTGTTGTTTTGCTCCTCTGACTCTGCTGATGATGCTACGACCGATACATAATTAGAAGTCGATCGAGAGGAAGGAGGATCGGGCGGAGTTGCTCGTCGTTGGTTACTACTATCTTGCTCCGCATGGCAACAAGGGTCCGTAACGGCGGCCTCGCTTTGCCTTCTCGGAACGCCAGCCAGATTGTTATTGCGGCATTCCAACGACGACGACGACGACGACGACGACGGCTCGTTAATGATGTTGTTGTTGCAGTCCTCTTCGGTAGAGACATCGCTAGAGCGGTGTGTATCGGGAGGAGAGTTGCATACTCGATGATTGTTTGGCACCAACATGGGTTGTCGTTTTATGGTTCCCTGCTCGCTCGATTGTTCTCTCTTTTGTACTCCAACAATACAATAAAAATTGAAAAGGGGTTCATTCGTTCCTCAATGTTTTTGCCAGATGCTTCGCCTTTCGAGCCAGAGCGAGAGATATCTAGATAATCCTAGATGATACGATATGGGATATGGCGCGGCCTTCTCCGCGAGGAAAACGATGATAAAAGGGGGGACGAATTTGCCGAGTTGGGTTCCGTGCGTGCGTGGGGCGTGTACGATACCATAATATTGGCGATCTAACGTGGAAATAGTATTATTCTATTCATACTAGATATACGAAAAACAAAAACGTTGTTTTTAGAATATCGCTAAGCCGTTTACTTTAGGGCATTTTAGGGGGCTATAGGGGGGATAACATCACCTAATGCCGCGAAAATACCATTGCCAAGCGTCCACTCCACCATCCTATCGTAGCATCGCACCCGCCCCGCTTCGCAACAGTTCGCAACGACCAACGACGGCCGGCAGATGCAATCATCGACGTAAGCACGATATCGTAATGCGCGCCGCAGCCGACACTACATACCATACCATCACCAATATAATATGCAATAGCGTGACATCATCGGACGCAAAGCTCAGGTGAGAGAAGCAACTATCATACGGAGTGTAACATTATTATTTGGTCCTAAATCCCGAGCGGCGGGGGTGCTTGCGCGCGAGCTGTGGCTTTGGTCTCGGCGACATGGACGGACGTAGATACCTACCTACACGGACGGGTAGACGTCGCAAGGTGGGATAAGGACAGGACCGACCGACGACGTTGACATGCATCTTCCGTTGACATCAGTTAAACCGCAATGCCCCCATACATATGATGTATGATACCATGGTGGGTCGTAAATAATTTGATTGCCCTGCCTCGTGCGTGGCGCGCGGCGACCGCATAATAATTAATTGTTTCGCAGAGATACTTAATATCTCTTAATATTATCATAATATTTTTGGGTCGTTGTTTGACGTGAGGAGGTGCATGGTGGGTTCATCTTTCGGACCTCGCAATAAGTAATAGAGCCCTTTTTTCTCCGTTGGTTGGTGTTGATTTTCGATGACAAATAAGAATGATCTCTGGGTATTTCGGAGTATCTGGCATTACGCTGGGAGCAGGTATTTGTAACTGGTGAAACTGTTTTTTTCCTATATTTGTGCAGGACGTGCGTTATTTGCTTTATCAGCATGTTTTTTATTGCAACGGAGATAATCTATGCGGTTCGTATCTAGTCATGTAGATTTTTCATCGATTACTGCCAACATGTTGTTTTGAACTCGCATCTTCTTCGTCATTAGATTTATTCTTGCCTTTCAATTGACGGTTTTGATGCCTTGCCCCGGTAGGTGTCTATCTGACCATTGCTATTATTGTTTTTTCCTAGGTCCTGCCATTCTCTTTCGAAAACATTCCCCCCTATCTGGCTGCCTGCACCTCAAAATTCATTATGTTGTCTTCTTCGCAGTGCAAAAAGTGCTGTTCACAACATGGTGCTTATCCCCAGTTGCTGAAATTATTATTGACGGAAAAAATAGGAATCTACATAATTGAAATGAAGATATCAAACCATTAAGGACAGGGGAAATCACGGATCGGCAAGTCCAAACAAAATCGTACGGAAACAAAAATTAAGGCCGGAAAAATCCATCACAATCAATTCAAAGATGGATCAAAACAGCAATACCGATGCAACGAGCACCCGCGAAGAAGACGAACGAAGCCACAACAGCGGCACGCACACGCAGCACTCCAGCCAGCACAGCTTCGTCAGCCAGCATTCTTCCCAACAATCCTCCCACGGCCGCAGCCGCACCGCCAGCGACATGAGCGGCACCGTCGACTCCCATCCGGGAGGGTGCTTCTTCGCCGACATGACGTTGGATTTGTCCGAAGCGCAGATGGAAACCACTCCCCGAACGGATTCGAAATTTGCCTCCATGGCCACTAGCGGCAAGGGGGGCGTGAAGGAGGAGTTGATGAGGCAGGTTCCTGTGATGCCGTTGATCGAGGAGCCCGTTGCCCCCGGAGCGGGGATGATGGAGGGGATGGTGGACATTGATGCGGAGTTCGGCTCGGAGGATTTTACCACCCCGGCGAAAGGTACTATCAACGAGGAAGAGAGCAATGCACAAAGGCCGTTCGCCAGAATCGAAAGCGGATCCACTCCAATACTACACAACCAAAGCACCCATTCCTCATCCATGAATTCCTCCTATCCTCGTCCGACGCGACCTCCCCGACGTCCGCGGGATGTCTCCTGGACCGCCGCGGCATTAATAGTAATGCCCCTGGGATTGTTCCTGCCTCACATGTATTACCCCAACGGGTACATCGATCGTCACAACAGCCATCCCTGCGCCGGCGGCGCCAATAGCGACTGCCATCCGCATCATCCGTCCTGGTCTCAAATGGCCCTATCGCATTCGACGCATTCCACGATATTAATCTCCTCGCTGCTCGCCACGGCCGTATCGTTGGCTTTATTGAGGATGCTCTATTCTTACCCCGGGGGAGGGGAGGGGGATGATCGACGACACGCGAATGTTACGCGAACGTTGTTGCTCGCTAGCAATTTATGCGTTTGGCTGAACCCGTTATTGGCATTGACCATGTGGCACTGGTTGCCGAACGTTCGGGTAGCGATGATATTGCCGTTGAGCTTGATGGCGCGGGATGCTTGGCGGGTGAAGAAATCGGGTAGCGCATTGCCCTCGTTCAGGAATAGGAGTGCTGTCAGGAGGCGTGATAGCAATATTGGTGGCATGTCGTACAATCAACAAGGTACCATTGGGGTGGTTGGTTTTGGCAATGGACCCACTGGCGGGGGGGTTGGCGGAAGCAGTGCATCCTCCTCGGATCGTAAGACGTTTTTTAGAGCGCTGGCCGTGGCATCCCTCGACATACTCTCCAGATCGTTGCGTCGGAATTCCTTCGTTCGTGCTGCCTCGGCGCTGTTACTGCTTCAATTCCTCTGCATATCGTTGTGGTGGGGAGCATTGAGCGTCATACTCTCCGTGGAAATATTTGACGAGGATGGAATCATGACCAAGTTCATGCATTTGATGTGGCTATTGGTGACTATAGTGGCGGGGAAATGGGCCACGGGGACTATTGCTCGGTTACTGGGATTTGTGGCGAGTGGTGGAGTTGCATCGTGGTTTGCGAGGCAAACGGTGGTTATTGAGTTGATGGAGCGAAGGGAGGCGGATCAGAGACATTTAGAGGAGCAGCAGCAACAACAACGACGACTACAACAGTCCTCATCATCAACCAAGGCCGCAGAATCCTCATCAGAACAGAAGGGCGGGGAGACCACCACAGAAGATGGCAGCAGCCACGGCGCCGATGCCAGCCATGGGAGCAGCATGATCAGCGACGATCCTGCATCTGGCTACACTTCCAATTATGCCGCTGCCCGAGCCGCATTGCATGCCATGCCAGAAGCATATCGAACAGCGAATGCCTCCGCATATGCCTCTGTCTTAGATTTTGATGAGGGACTGGATGATGACTACGAAGAGGAGGAAGACCTAGATGGACCACAGTTCTTACGCAGAGGTAGCAGGGAAGGGGGCGGTAGCATCGAGCAAACTATTTCATCATCCACCGTCAAAGCATTCTTGACAGCGGGATGCACCTTCAGCTTTGGCTCCGTGGCGCAATGCGGACTATTGGGAGGATTGGCGCAATTCCTTTGGAGCGTGGTGCGCAACGTGGATGCCATGGGATTCTTCTTGCAAAATCGATTCTCCTCGAACGACTCTATGGGGTTTCGTGGAATGGACATTTCCGTCAATGGAGCAGCGTCGCCAGCTGGATGGAAACAAAAGTTGGCGTATTGGTATAGGAAGATGGATGTGGCGATACGGGGATTCGTGCAGAGTCACTCGGACTTGGCCATGAGTCATGTGGCTGCGTATTTTAAGAGTTATCAAAGGGCGGCAAATGATGTTGCCGTCCTCATTGAAACCTCAGGTATGTGTATGATGTGTGATACAGCGCATATGTGATCCTTTTCACCAAACATCTTAACGCACATGAATTACACTAACATTGCTTACTAATGACATGTTCACAGGAGTTGAGTCCATCATTCATGATGACATAACAACCCACATGTGTTCTTCCGTCGGACATCTTGTGGCGGGATCTATAGTAATCATCTTTGGAATTATCTTTGCCATGCACCGCAATACCTTCGCATCCAATCCTCTTGCCGACGCTACCCTATTCGAAGTTCTCATCTTCTCCTACATACTGTGCTATACAATGTTGTTCACTGTAATGGAGCCGTTGCGAGCCGCGATCAAGGCAGTTTATGTTTGTTTCGCGGAGCATCCATTGAGTTTGAGCCAGGCGTTTCCATTGATTTATCAGAGGTTGAGTAGGATTTCAGAGGCGAGCATCAGCAGTAATCTGTAGGTATTAGGAATTAATTGTATAAACTTTTGCATATCTAGATTTTTGTCTCTTGCTTCTGTGCTTCTCTTCTGAGACGAAGCTGGGCGTCGGAGGGTTTTTTTGGTAACGCATTTAGTTATTCGTATGATACAACCATCGTATTTCGTTTCAATCCTCCTCTCACCCTCATTTCCTTCTCCCTCCTTCTGATTCCATACCTTCTCAGGGCCGTGGCAAAATAATTGGCCGGCACTGAGTCAAGGGGAGGGAATCCCAAGCCTCCATTGGTGGAAATTCCGCCTGCTCCGCCGAGGTGAGTAGTCGTATGACATGACCGTCGTATTTTGTTACAATCCTCCTCTCACCCTCATTTCCTTCTCCTTCCTTCTGATTCCATAGCTTATGATTGCATTGTATTTCTTGCGGATGAGACTATATGCAGTCAATGGAAAGGTGTTGGGATATTGGACAAGAGTGACTTTGATGTGGTGTTTGATGATCTGGATGACTTCCTTGGGCTACAAGTCACCGCTAGGGACAAACCAAGCAAATATACTGGCAAATAAGAGGAATATTATCACTGAGACAGTTGGTACATCATTCGTTGTGGTCAGGGAAGATGTTGTGCGTCCGAGGGGTTGACCACTGAGGGTGTTGAGCACACTTTTGCTTTGATACGATCTGAGAAGAAGGGGCCTATAGTACTGGAGATGACAGAGATTGAGGGTAAGCAGAGGAGAGAGATGCAAGCGGTTCATCAAACCAATTTGGCTGTTGCACGAAGCCCAAACTCAGGTTATGGTATACAGCTTCTTTAACCTCATTTGTTGATTCATCAAAGGATATTCCTCCAGAGGCCGGGGGGCGGCAGTGATTGATCTTGACGACAAAAAACCTCTTGTGGATACATTGTGGGTGTATGTCAGACCCATCATC